>JAOUQT010025269.1:0-11633 GCA_025769995.1 Xyliphius kryptos
TGTTAGGAAAGATCTGATGTTCCTGATGTTCTACAGAATGAATCTGCAGGAACGGACAGTTTTAGTGACCTGATCTGAACGTTTGAGATGATTGTCGATTGAGAAACCAAGATTACGGAGCGATTCAGTTGGAGAGATTGTGGAACCCTCAATTTGGAGGTTCAGGTCATGATGAATTATGGGTTTAGCTGGGATTATAAGTAGCTCCGTGTTAGCCAGGTTTAATTTAAGATGATGGACCCTCGTCCAAACAGATATGTCGGTGAGGCAGGAGGATATCTGATTAGTGATTGAGGGGTCATCAGGGGAAAAAGCCAAATGGAGCTGAGGGTCATCAGTATAGCAATGGTAAGAAAAACCATGTGCCTTAATGACGCTGCCCAGCGATGACATGTATAGTGAAAAAAGGAGGGGTCCGAGTACTGAGCCCTGTGGGACTCCAGTAACTACTTTAAACCTGGAATCGGGGCGAACGTGCTAACCACTAAGCCACCGTGCCGCCCTCCTCATAATAACCTTTTGTTTTAATTATTAATACGTTTTTCTAATAAATCATGACGCCTGCGTTTGTTTTTTTCAAGAATGCAAACTGTATAGAAACTGCAGACACCTTTCAAGGCCTCTAACATACTTTGAGGTGTGAGAAAGAGAGCGAGAGAGAGACTCTTGCTGGCGCTCCTTTGCATTGCATATGTGCCACGCATGGGATATTAAGTAGGTTAAATTAGGCGTAAAGATTGATATAGCATTAAGAGGACTGGGTTCCTCGGAGCTTATTTATTATTTAAGGAGCTCTCACAGGAGTCAGCAGAACCGAGGCAACACTCCCTTCATCTTCACTTTCATGCCTACAATGCACTCAGAACCCAGCAGAGCTCAGGGTAATTAGGGTGGAAGTCAGGTAGAAAGTGGGAACCTGGACCGTTGTGTTGAATTTCCCCGAGAGAGGTTTTAATATTTCTTAAGTGAAGTCGGCGAGAAAGATCGTTAAATAAAGTCAATTCTTTATTAATGGAGAAAAGTACCAGGACGGTGCCATGCCCATCCAGGGGAGCAGGTTTAGGTGCCACACACACTACATTGGGGCATTTCGGAGCAGCCTGTTCACCTTGAATCCAGGTTTTTGGACTGTGGGAGAAACCTGGAGAAAACCCACATGGGGAGAACATGGAAACACCACTCAACACCTTATGTAGGGGCAATTAAGAGCAGCTAATTCACCTTGAAACCATGTTTTTAAACTGTTGAAGGAAACCAGAACCCCAACACGGACACGAGGATGAACGAGGGAACTCCACCCAACACCACACCCTGTACAGGGGCAATTTAGAGCAGCCAATTAACCTTTAATCCTTGTTTTTGTGCTTTAGGGGGAACTTTGGTTAAGGGAACTTTGGAATGGGGCAATTTGGAGCGGCCAATTCTCCTTCAATCCATGTTTTTTGGACTGTGGGAGAAACCCGGAAAAACCCGCAGACATGGGGGACAGTGGAAACGCCACCCAACACTTTGGATAGGGGCAATTTAGAGCAACCAATTCACCTTGAAACCTTTTTTTAAACAGTTGGAGGAAACCAGAACCCCAACACGGACACGAGGAGGAACACGCACTATACAGGGGCAATTTAGAGCAGCCAATTCCCCTTCAATCCATGTTTTGTACCATTGAAGGAACTTTGAGAGAACCAACACAGACATGGAGAGAACATAAAAAACTCCATCCAACTATCTAAAGGGGCATCTTGGATAGGGGCAATTTAGAGCAGCTAATTCACCTTGAAACCATGTTTTTAAACAGTTGGAGGAATCCAGAACCCCAACACAGACACGGGGATGAATGTGGAAACTCCACCCAACACACACTACATAGGAGCAGTGTAGATGGGGCAATTTAAAGCAGCCAATTCTCCTTGAATCCATGTTTTTGGACTGTTGGAGGAACTTTGAGAAAACCAACACAGACATGGGGAGAACATAAAAAACTCCATCCAACTCTATAAAGGGGCACTTTGGATGGGGCAATTTAAAGCAGCTAATTCACCTTGAAACCATGTTTTTAAACAGTTGGTGCAAACCAGAACCCCAACACACACACTATACAGGGGCAATTTAGAGCAGCCAATTCTCCCTGAATCCATGTTTTGTACCGTTGGAGGAACTGTGAGAGAACCAACACAGACATGGGGAGAACATAAAAAACTCTATCCAACTCTATAAAGGGGAACTTTGGATAGGGGCAATTTAGAGCAGGCAATTCTCCTTGAATCCATGGTTTTGGACTGTGAAAGGAACATGGCAAAAACCCGCTGACATGGGGGACGGTGGAAACGCCACCGAACACACACTTAAGCGGCACTTTAGATAGGGGCAATTTAGAGCAGCCAATTCTCCTTGAATCCATGGTTTTGGATTATGGGATGAACCTGGAGAACACCTCACAAGAGCACAGGGAGAACTTGGAAACTCCACCAGATCAGCGTTCGAACCCGGAACCCCAGCGCTGGAGACGAACGCGGCCGTCTGATCTCGCAATACAGTTTGAAACTCGGCGTTCGGTTAGCGGCGCAGGATACAGAACGCGGTTGTTCGGACGCTCTTGTTGGTATTTGAGTCCACATCGCGGCCGCGTGTTTACTCGTAAATGTCCATTGTTTTTGAAGTAATGCCCCCCCTCCCCCCCCCCCCTCGTGTTTGCAGGTGCGCAGTTTGAGAAGCTGATGGAAAGCATGCGGGCGGAGATCGCGGCGCAGCCCCCTGTGGAGGGAGCCTTCACCCCGCACAGAGGAGACTACTGCATCGCCAAGTTCGCTGATGGAGAATGGTGAGCGCCTCGTTCTCTCAGCTCGTCTCTCATCCGAACATCGCGTCCTGTCTGTACGGGGGACAGGGGGTACACACGGGGGGTACGAGGAGTACTTTGGGGGCCGAGTCTCATAAAGTGGATGAAGACGCAGCATCATGTGGAATCTGCTGGGATACAGAACACCGTGTTATACATTAAACGCGGCTTGCTTCTCGTCCTCGTTGCTTTGTGGGAAACTAACAGCCTGTTCTCGCGCCACTTCAGATCCGCGCTCACCCGCTTTAAACCAGAGAACGCCGTGATGGATGCTGGGATTGATTTAGTCGACGTGGTGAATGTTAAGAACCAGGGATTTTATTATGATGCAGCTGGAGATCCAGGTTCGAATCCCGGTTCTGGTTGGAGTTTCCACGTTCTCTCCGGTTTCCTCTGTCACAATCTCAAAACATAGATTCAAGGTAAATTGGCTGCTCAAAATTGCCCCATCCATGTAGGGGTAATTTAAAACCGCCAATTTGGAAACCATGATTGTGCCCCTGTAGAGTGTGTGGGGAGTGAGCTTTTTTTTTTCCCAGATTCTCAGGGTTTATCCCACAGTCCAAAACTTGGATTTAAGGTAAATTGGCTGCTCTAAATTGCCCCATCCATTTAGGTTGGGGCAACTCCGAACAGCCAATTCACCTTGAAACCATGTTTTATGACCATGTGGACTTTCTACGAGTTCTCCGGTTTCCTCCCACAGTCCAGAAACATGGATTCAAGGTAATTTGGCAGCTCTAAATTGCCCCATCCATGTTGGTGTATGGGTAATTTAGAACCGCCAATTCCCCTTGAAACAATGTTTTTGGATTGTGCCCCTGTAGAATGTGTGGTGGTGGGCTTTTTTCTAGATTTTCTGGGTTTATCCCGCAGTCCAAAAACCTGGATTCAGGGAAAATTGGCTGCTCTAAATTGCCCCATCCATTTAGGTTGGTGCAATTTCAAACAGCCAGTTCGCCTTGAAAGCATGTTTTTTGATTGTGCCCCTTTAGAGTGTGTGGTGGGTTTTTCTCCAGTTTCTCAGGGTTTATCCCACAGTCCAAAAACCTGGATTCAAGGTAATTTGGCAGCTCTAAATTGCCCTATCTATTTAGGCAGGGGCAATTACAAACAGCCAGTTTGCCTTGGAAATGTGCCTTTTGGATTGTGCCCCTAAAGAGTGTGTGGTGGGGGAATTTCCGCCCGTGTCTTTGTGGGTTTTTCCGGATTCTTAGGGTTCATTCCACAGTCCAAAAACATAGATTCAAGGTAAATTGGCTGCTCTAAATTGCCCCATCCATTTAGGTTAGGGCAATTTCGAATAGCCAATTAGCCTTGAAACCATGTTTTTGGACTGTGCCCCCCCCATAGAGTTTGTGGTTGTGGTTGAGGGTTGTGATTTGGGGAGTTTGCCCTCAGCCCCCCTCCCCCCACCTTCCACTTCAATAAAAACGTGATTTTTTTTTCCGACTCTGTTTAAAATAGCTGCTCATCGTGTGACGGGTTTCTCCTCACAGTTCAGAGCTTTAGTAATAAATGAAGCTGTTCTGAGGTCAGCCGCGGCTCGGCCCTGATTTACGATGTCATGCGCCTGATGTATGGGTTCGATCCGAGGGCCAGGCCATGATGCCCCAGCTGAGGTTGACACTTCTCACCTTTTTTATGGTCATGTGGCATTGAGGTGCGTTTGAATCCGTTACCGCCGCCGAGCCATAAATAAAGGAAACGGCGGCCTTTAAACAAGGATGTCGGTTTTCCCATCAGCACCTCCAAAAACTTGAGATCTTAAAAAGAGGCCTTTAGAAGACATGCTTAAAATAATCCAGGAAATCCCTTTTCCTTCAGGAACATGACGGGAGCGTTGGTCCTCTCGTGGGTGACCGTGAGGAGTGGCGTCTGTGAGGTGACCCGTTGCCCTCTCTGCACTCCACAGTAAACCGCCTCCAGTTTTTATTAAAGGCTGATCAGAAGAAGCTTCGTTTGCAGGAGAGGGGAGGAGATTTGAAAAAGCCGATTTTGTTGTATTAACCGCTTTCTGCCGTGTAAAACCGAAGCGCTGACCGCCTGCCGCTGCGTCCTAAACGCAGTTTAATGACCTGAACGTTTGAGACCCGCCGTAAAGTGAATCAACAGCGTGACGTGATTGTGGTCCTGTCGGTCAGGAACGTCTGGTTTCTGTGAACTGCGTGGAAGGAGTCGTTCTATTGAGCTCCACACAGACAGTGAACCGGACGGACGGACGGACGGGTGGACGGACGCTCTGTTGGTTTGGGTTGATGCCTGGTGGTGGTGTTGCGCTTTTTTTCCTCAATTTGTTTTAAAGACTTTTTTTTTAAATCTTGTTGTTATGTGAAAATGAAAGTGTGGTGGTTTTTTTGGTCGAAACAAAGGTTCTGGAAAGATCCACAATAAAATGGGTTCATAGAACTTTAACAAAACACTGAAATCCAGAAGCAGGGGGTGAAAAATCAACCACAACCAAATCCTCTAAATAAGTGTGTGTGTGTGCGTGGTTGCATCTATGTTTCTTTACGTCCGTGTGCTTTTGTACACGTGTGCGTTTGTTTGTGCATGTGTGTGTTTTTGTGCGTGTATATGTGTTTAGTTGTACGTGTGTGCGTTCATTTGTGTGTGTTTGGGCTTGCATGCATTTGTGCTTGCGTGTGTTGGTAGGTGCGTGTTTGTGTGCGCACGCACCTGCGTGCATTCGTGCATGTACGCGTCTGTACGTGTGTGTTTGTGCTCGCATGCATGTCTGTGCATTTGTGCGTTTTTGTACGGGTTTGTGTTTGCATGCATGTTTGTGCATTCGTGTGTGTTTGTACGATGTTTGTACGTGTGTGTGTTTTTGTCTGTGTATGCATGCATGTGTGTGTGTGTGCGTGGTTGCATCTATGTTTCTGTATGTCCGTGTGCTTTTGTACACGTGTGCGTTTGTATGTGGGTGTGTGCGCGCGTGTGTGTTTGTACTTCCGTGTGCGTTTGTTTGTGTGTGCGTTTCTGCGGGTGTGTCTTTGTGTATGTGTTTGTGTGCATGCATGTTTGTGCATTTGTATGTGTGTGCGTTTCTGCGGGTGTGTCTTTGTGCTTGTGTGTATGTGTTTGTGTGTGGTCGTGTGCGCATGTACGTGTTTGTGTGCATTTGTATGCATGTGTGCGGGTGTGTTTGTGTGTGCATGCGTGTACGTGTTTGTGTGCATTTGAATGCGCGTGTGTGTGTGTGATTTAAGTTTGGTTATTAAAGCCACAGAACTCTGAGGTCTGTGTGTGTGTGTCTGTGTGTGTGTGTGTGTCTCTGTGTGTGTGTGTCTGTCTGTGTGTGTGTGTGTGTCTGTGTGTGTGTGTGTGTGTGTCTGTGTGTCTCTGTGTGTGTGTCTCTGTGTGTGTCTGTCTGTGTGTGTGTGTCTGTCTGTGTGTGTGTGTCTGTGTGTCTCTGTGTGTGTGTGTCTCTGTGTGTGTGTGTCTCTGTGTGTGTCTCTCTGTGTGTGTGTGTGTGTGTGTGTGTGTCTCTGTGTGTGTGTGTGTGTGTGTGTGTCTGTCTGTGTGTGTGTGTCTGTGTGTGTGTCTTTGCTCGTGATTTTGTTACGGTTCATCATAATTCTTCTGCTTTCTCTTTTTTTTCTCTTTTATTTCTGTGGTGTTAAATGTGATATGGCTTCATTTATTAGGTGTGTGTGTGTGTGTGTGTTTGTGTGTACATCCATGTGTGCCTGTATGCATCTGTATATATTTACTGTCTGTATGAATGTTTTACAGACACTTTTACCTTCTCAGTACTGGTACTACATGTTGGAGTTGGGTTTTTATTCCTCTCTTCTGTTTAGTGTTGCATCAGATGTTAAGCGGAAAGTGAGTCACTCTCTCTCTCTCTCTCTCTCTCTCGCTTACACACACACACATGCACAGAGCTGCATAATGACTATACTAAATATGGATTTATATATTTACCAGCACTCTTAACTCCGCTTTAATCATCACAGTGCTGGTTAGGGGACATGTTTTAACAAACTGCAGTGTTTGACTCTTAGTCTTGGATTTAAACACCCTTAATTTGTTTCCACCATACAGCATATATTATGTTCAGGATTCAACCCTGTGGTTTGTAGTGTCAGCATTGTGGCAGATGTTCTTTCTGACGTAACTATTGAAATGCTCGGTTTGTTCTTTTTTTTTTTCCCCTGATTGATTTTTTCATCATTTAGCGTAAATGCTTTATCATGTTATAAACATGTAAACAGAATTGTTGGTCCCCCTCGGTTGAAAAACCCGCAATGGTCACAGAAATAACTTGAATCTAACAAAAGTATTACTACATGAACATGCTATGGAAATGAACAGGCACCACCACGTTTCAGCTCCTTCCAAAGATGCTCAGTAGGATTTCGGTTAGGGCTCATAGAAGGCCTCTTCAAAAAAGTCTTATGTTTTCCTCTTGACCTTTCTTGGGTGTTTTTATTTGTGTTTTAGGTCATTATCCTGTTGCAAGACCCATGGCCTGTGACTGAAATCAGGTTTTCTGACACTGAGCAGCACATTTCTCTCTATAATCCCTTGGTAGTTTTAAGATTTCATTGTACCCTGCAAAGACTCAAAAACCCCTGTGCCAGATCCAGCAAAGCAGCCCCAGAACCTAACAGCGCCTCCTCCTTGTTTCACAGTAAAGACTGTCTTCCTTTCTTGAGATGCTTCATTATTCTGTCTGTGCTTATAGAGCTGATGTGCCTTGGTAGAAAGTTCCATTTTTGTCTCATCTGTCAGGACTTTTGTCAGATTCAAGTTATTTCTGTGACCATTGTGGGGTTTTTTTTTCCATTAACTGAGGGGTACCAACTACTTTGTCCACATGTGTATGATGTCACTGGCCCACATTTGTCTTTGTTCTTACAATTTATACATAGTGATCACCTGCAACATGGGTAAATTGTGTATACATATACATTTTGCATTTTGTTGTGTCATTTTTATTATCATCCTTTTCACTCTGTCAGGATTTTAAAGAGCAGGTGGTACACCATGTTGCCACAATCACACTGATCAGCTTCTCATGGTGTATGAACTACATCCGTGCAGGAACACTTGTCATGTTTTTGCATGATTCTGCTGATTATTTGTTAGAGGTACACAATGCACACACCTCCTCCTGAATGCTGGTTTACTTTAAATATAATCCTGTAATGCTGTGTATGTTAATTTGAGTTGATTGCTAAAACAGCAGTCTGTCTGCTTTTTGTTTGTAGTCAGCAAAGATGTTCAACTATGCAGGATGGAAAAGGACGTGTAATTACATCTTTATTGTCTTTGCTGCATTTTTTATTGTTACACGGCTTTTCATCTTTCCCTTCCGGTATGTGCGCGCATGCACGCACACACACACACAAAATAAAAAAAGAGTTGAATATAAATATCTTTTTTTTTTTTTTTTTTTTTTTTTTTTAGGATTCTCTACTGTACATGGGTGTACCCTCTAACCATGTATCCACCTTTCTTTGGGTATTACTTCTTTAATGGGCTGCTGCTGGTGCTGCAGTGTTTACATGTCTTCTGGGCCGTGCTCATCATCCGAATGGCGCTGCGCTTTCTCCCACAAAATGTACAAGATGCTTTCAGAAGAAAACATGGAAATGCTTTCAGTTACAAGTTTTACTCATAATAATTACTCATTTTTTCTATTTTAGGAAATAGTGGACGATGAAAGAAGTGACCGAGAGGAGACAGACGACTCTGATGAGGAGGAAGAGGAGACAAGAAATTACGAGATGAAGCACAATGGAACTTTACAGAATGGCTTTGTCAAGTACAACAACCACTATCGTAAAACAGAATGAGAGAGAGACAGTAAGCCAGAGCGAGCGAGAGAGAGAGACCATTAAGCAGTGTGGAGAGGGGGAAGGGGGTGAAGGGTGAAGTGAAGCTGGGCACATCTGGAATGTGGAGAAGGGGAGATTTGACTTGAGTGGGAATTGGGGGGTTAAGTAAGCCGACCAAAGAGTTAAATGTCAGCCAGAGCATAAGAGGGAGTGGGTGCAGGGGTTTAATCAGGGTGGGGTGGGAAATCAGGAGAAAAGCAGTGGTTAAAATGGGAACCAAAAGGAACGAAGAATAAGAATGTGGCAGAGTGTGGTAAGTAGAACCCGGAGCATAGGGTGGGTGGGAGAGTGCTGGAATGGGAGGCAGGGCAAAAGCTAGTGCTAGGAGGGGCAAGGAGAGTCATAGTAGGAGTGAATGGGAGTCAAAACAGGAGCGTTATTGAAAAGCAGCATGTGCAGAGACGAGTGGAAGTGTGTGTGCGTGCTTGCGCATGAGGCAGACTCACACTTTGGCACCAGTATATAGTTTTTACTGGGTTAACTAAACATGTACTGGGCTTTCAAGGAAGGTTCTTATAGCCAAACTGAGTATTTGACTGAGTAAACTTGGTATTTTTGGATTTTGTTTCTAGCTGAGCTGGAAACGTCATTATGCACTAGTTTTACTGTCAGGGATTTTGCCATTTAGATCACAATGACCTGAATAACTATCACACACTTAACTTGCACAAGAGATTCTGTATGTTTAACTAAAAGCAACTAGTGCTTAAAAGTACACACACACACACACAACAGAGACATGATCTTGACTGAACAGAGGAACAGTGAACCTGTGCAGTGCCATGGATTTCATGTTACTCATTATCTCTAAAACTGCTTTATCAACCACGTGCCTTCTTCTTGATCATGTTACTCACATGTTCTGTCTTCACGTCTCTGCACTGACAGTCTGTTTGGAGTGTAGTAAGTGGAGGGCACAGCTCAGCATCTGCCTGTTAAAATAATTAAATGCTGGATTGATTCTTTAAATACCATAAAACCTGTTTAAAATTCCAAATATTAATATTGACTGCTTAGGTTTACATACGAAAAACTTTTAGCCTGTATCGTGTCTTCTGTTTGACTTGGCTTGAAAGTTTGGATGAAATGCTCTGAAGAAGATTGTGACACCCAATTTTTCAGCTCGACGTTTTCTTCATAACCTTCCTCACTCGTTACAGATTCTGTATGTTACTGTACTATTTTTTTTTTTTTTTTTAACATAGAGTTAAAACCGTATTACCGTGCAGTAACTGCAGGCTCTAATGAAGCCAGTATAAAAAATTATTTGACACTAAAAACAGTTTATATATATAATGTAATTTAAAATAAAAAAAATCCTTAAATTTGCAAACCGTTTTATTTAACAAATTATCTGTCTGATTATAAAAGATGTGGGCTGTATCTTAAACCACATACTATATGTAAAAGTTATACATAATGTTCAGTGTTAATGAAAACGGCGTTTTAAAGTGAGTCAAACCTTCGATAGGTTAAATCAAAATTAAAGAACTGTTGGGACCTCAGTGCTAAATCGTAATGCTATATTACAAGCACATGCATAAAAGCCTTTGTTATATGAAACCTATCATTTATATTCTGTAAATATAACACAAGGAAAAACATGATACAACCTTGGTATAATTAAAAAAATGAAAGCTATATTATTCATCCTCACATGTAAGTTACATTCAAAAACTTTGTGTCAGTATCCAAGTCAACAACTGCACACCAAACATCTCCCACAAGAACATGTTTTTAATTAAACGCTGTTGTTGAATTTGGACATAAAGCCCTGAATCAAGAGTCCTCATCGTCTAACACTCCACTCTCTTCTTCGTCTTTAGTATTTTCAGCACTCACTTTCTCCTCCTCACTGATTTAATGTAATTTTCTTAATGTCGCTGTGTTTTGTTTTTTTCCTTGCAGAGATGACCAAAGCCAAATGACAGTGTTAAATTTGTTTTTGTTCAATTGTTTTTCATCATTGCTCTGAAGTTTATTAATACTGAAAATAATAAAAGGATAAATTGCAACATGTGTTTTAATCACCGTTTAGGTATGGGTTTAGATCTGTATCTGTTAAAACATCTAAATTATCGGTATCCTTATTTGTATTCGGAGTGGGCGGGGCCTAATCAGAAAGTGGGCGTGATAGAACCGAAAGAAAGTTATTGTTCACTGTGAAGTGGGCGGGGCTTAAAGCTGTATTTATTTAATTGAAATGGAGTGATAAGTTGCTGTATTATAAAATGTAAATTTAAGATCCCATTCAATTTTGTTTTATCACAACAAGTAAGCACAGTGTTCCAACATACTTTCACCACCAGCCAAATTTAGAGAAAGCAGAAAAATTTAAAAAAAAAAAAAAAAAGGAAAACCCCGACCGGAGTTGAAAACGTGACTGTCGCGACACGAACTGGTTTCAGCTCTGTCTTTTCTAATGTACCACATATGCTACGCAAAAAGTTCACCAAGTAACTTTCATACAAACCAAATCGGAGGCGAGCTGAAAAAACCTAAGGAGTGCTGATTAAGGACAGTAACGTGAGATCAGTCACTGTCTGCGTGTTTGCGCGGAGGGGGCACATCTCCAGCTAAGGTCGGCGAGATTGCGGGGGTTTCAGACCGATGAGATTGTGGAGCCATTAATTCAAAAAGGTTAGTTCATGATAAACTGAGGTTTTAACTGGAATTATGAAAAGCTCTGAAGCTCTAAGCCTTTCGCCTAATTTACTGCGAGGTGACAGACCTTCGTCAAATCAGATACGTCGATAAGGCTGGCATATATATATAAGTTACACTGCTAAAAAAAATAAAGGGAACTCTGTAACTCCAAATTGACCACACTTCTGTGAAATCAACCTGTCCAGTTAAGAAGTAACACTGAATTTCACTTGCTGTTGTGCAAATGGAACAGACAACAGGTAGAAATGAGAGGCACTTAGCAAGACCCCCCTATAAAG
>JAOUQT010025279.1:0-11632 GCA_025769995.1 Xyliphius kryptos
GAGGGGATTATCGAGGTCCTGAGCATTAGAACAGAATACACAGTATGTACTACAGTCCACAAACATATGGACTACAGTCTGTAGAACTACGAAAACAACCTTTATGGTAAGGGAAACTGATTACATGGACAATAAGAGGAGGCATGTTCAAACTTGTAACTGTTGCTGTATGTACACACATTTAATTAGACGTTAAACCTGTTTCTGCAGGAATAATTGGCTCTACTTGGCAGTGTTTTCAGCAGTGCTGGGTAATTTTATTTTTGGATATGCAATGGTCTATCCCTCTGCCGTGATCCCACAGCTTCAAGCTGGAGATGATCCCAGGCTGCATATGGATGTCCATGAGATATCCTGGTTTGGGGTATGAATTCTTTTTTATTTATTTATCATTCTATTTTATGTGTTTGTTCACTCTTTAGTTGAAACATTATTATGATTCCAGCCCAAGTTCTGCATGAATTATACTCTTATTGTCTTGAGTATAATTGTCCAATGCAAAGGGTCTTTACGAGGAACGACCCTCATAGTTTTTATTGTTTGTTAATGTCCTATCCATTAAGACTCTGATTACTGACACATGTCTCTTATGGAACAGTCCATTTTTACAATAGGAGCTGCTGCGGGTGGCCTGACTGCCATGCTGATGAACGACAAAATTGGAAGGAAGCCCAGCATCATGATATCTGTAATTCCTGCCACGGCAGGATTTTTATTAATGGGTGCAGCACAGCGTGTGTGGATGCTTCTGCTGGGCAGATTCTTCACAGGGATCGCTGGTGGCATTACAGCCAGCTCCATTCCTGTAGGTGAATCTATGGGCACTGAATCTTATATTTACAGGACCAGTCAAAAATTCCTCCACACCTCACTTTTGCTCCACTTATGTGATAAGTTGCTGTAAATATGGACATTGTACTGCTGCACTAAAACTCCCTCCGCGCATTAGTGTCCATGCAGAACTGACCATATGCAATTCTCCACCCAAATAATACCTGTTCTATGATGCCCCTGATCGATAGAGATCAGAGAACCAACAGGGAGTAAACAAAAACAAGAACACAGATGGACTACAGTCTGTAATTGTAAAACTAAAAAGTTAATCTATATGCTAAGTGAGCAAGAAGGGTGCATCCAAACTTTTGACTGGTACTGTACATTTTGTACTGTTCATACAGGTTATTTGGTCAGATATATGAACTGCTTGGCAGAATAACAGATGCACTGTTGCAAACTCCCCAGTAAGGAAAGTAGCTATTGGCTGTCTTAAGTTGCTAGAAGTTGTTAAATGACATCATTAACAAATTTGCTCAATAGTCTATTTGCCTATTTGAAGCTGTAGAAAGGAATGGAATTGTGGGGAAGAAAAGTTGCTAAATATTTTTATTTGTAAATAAGATTAACTTCTTTGAAAGTTTGCCTTTGAAATAAGCCGCCACTTTTCAAAATAAATACATTCATTTGGTTTAGGTCACGCTTTGTCCAAAGCGACTTACAAATAGCCCAACATGATTCAGCTACCCTGAAGAAATTCGGGTTAAGGGCCTTGTGGTTAGGTCGTTTAACTTTCAATCAGAAGGTTGTGGGTTGAAATCCCAGGTCCACTGAAGTTACCAATGTGGATTTTTGAGCAAGACCCTTAACCCTCATTGCTCCAGGGTGCTGTATCAGGCTTGTGTTTTGATCTAAACCAGGCTGGGATACTTGTATATAACTTTGGATAAAAGCATCTGCTAAATGACTAAATGTAAGGGCCTTGCACAAGGAACCACATTGGTCACTTACTTGGACCTGGTATATAAACCCATAACCTTCTTATTGATAGTCCAACACCCTAACCACTGAGCTAGCACACCATAAATACATAACGCTAATGCTTTGCCTAGACCCACATTACAGAAATTAATTTTACATCAATTACGTAAATACATTTTGTCCTGTGTAGTTAAATATTTAATCACAAGACAGTTATTTGGAGTGAATCTCTGAAAGTCTCCAATAACACCAGAAAAAGTTGCTAGTTTGGTAGTTTTAGATTTGTTGCTAGTAGATTTTTAAAAAACAAGTCACTAGGGGTTCTGAAAAGTCGCTAAATATAGCAACAAAGTCGCTTAGTTCAACAGTGAACAGATGACTAAGTACAATTTGTGCTCAGTAACTGCTAAAGAAACCATGCTTTTGTTTTTCACTTTCTGAATAAACATCTGAAAGGTTCATGAACTGGTTTAGAATGTAAAGGCGTTACAACTAGTTCTTATTAATCAAACCGCATTTTAACTTTACTTCCCCTTAGTCTCTTCAGTTCGTACACCTTAAGGTTTATTCTCCCGCTTGGTCTCAAGCTCAGATGTTACAGTAACAGCTTTAAAATTCTTCCCAGTTCAGTCTGCATCAACGCGCAGTGAAAAACATCACCCGTCTTTTTTCTTTCGAATAACACCATCATTAATCCTCCATTTTCACGTGTCACAGGTCTATGTGTCAGAGATTTCACATCCAAGTGTCAGAGGGGCCCTGGGATCGTGTCCTCAGATCACAGCCGTTTTTGGAAGTCTGGCACTTTATGCTCTGGGTAAACTGCACCATCTTCCTGACTTTTTAAAAGATGAATAGATTTAAAAAAAAAATAATAAATGTGCCATGATACTTTTTTTTATGTATATTTGGGTTCGAGTTTGATTTGCAGAAGTAAAGTCACAGATACTGCTTGCATGGAGTCGGCATGTCCCCCCTGTTCCTGTGTGATCCCCAGTGTCCCCCACATTTTCAGGGCCTATCACATTTCAAAGATACACTATATTGCCAAAAGTATTTGCTGACCCATGCAAATGATCAAAATCAGGTGTTCCAATCACTTCCATGGCCACAGTTGTATAAAATTATGCAGCTAGGCATGCAGAGTGTTTTTACAAACATTTGTAAAAGAATAGCGTGCTCTCAGGAGCTTAATGATTTCCAGCATGGAACTGTAATAGGATGCCACCAGTGCAACAAATCCAGTCGTGAAATTTCCTCGCTCCTAAATATTCCACAGTTAACGGTCAGCTGGATTAAAAGAAAATGGAAGTGTGTGGGAATGACAGCAAGTCCACCACCAAGTGGTAGGCCACGTTAACTGACAGAGTGGGGTTAGCGGATGCTGACACAAATAGTGCCAAGAGGTCGCCAACTTTCTGCAGAGTCAATCACTACAGAACTCCAAACTTCATGTGGCCTTCAGATTAGCTCAAGAACAGTGCACAGAAAGCTTCATGGAATGGGTTTCCATGGTTGAGCAGCTGCATCCAAGCCATACATCATCAAGTGCAATGCAAAGCATCGGATGCAGTGGTATAAAGCACATCGCCGCTGGACTTTAGAGCAGTGAAGATGCGGTCTCTGGAGTGACGAATCACACTTTTCCATTTGGACTTCTCTGACTGCATTGTGCCAAGTGTAAAGTTTGTTGGAGGGGGGATTATGGTGTGGGGTTGATTTTCAGGAGCTGGACTTGGCTCCTTAGTTCCAGTGAAAGGAACTTTGAATGCTTCAGCATTCATTCAGCAAGACATTTTGGACAATTCCATGCTGCCAACTTTGTTCCCTTCCAATTTTAACATAACTGTGCACCAGCACACAAAACACGGTCTATAAAGACATGGATGACCTTAACCTGATAGAACATCTTTGGAATGAATTGGACCGCTCCAATTCAAAGACTGAGAGCCAGGCCTTCTTGTCCAACATCAGTGTGTGACCTCAAAAATGCGCTTCTGTAAGAATGCTCACAAATTTCCATAAATACACTCCTAAACCTTGTGGACAGCTTTCCCAGAAGATCTGAAGCTGTTCTAGCTGCAAAGGGTGGATTGACGTCATATTGAACCCTATGGATTAGGAATCGGATGTCACTCTGGATGACACTCTGGTGCTGGATAAAAAAAAAGGTTGCATCAAGAGAGCATCCGCTGTAAAATGACCTAACTAAATATATTAGGTATAGTTTACTTTGAAAATCTATCCATTAATCCATCATCTTTCGCTTAATTCTATACTAGGGTCTTGAGGAGGATTTCCCATGTTGCACTGGGCAGATACACCCATTACAGGCCAATCTATCGCTGGGCACATACTCACACACACAAACACACACACTATACTGGGGATTTTTAGAGTAGCCAGTTGACCTTAAATCCATGTTTTTGACAGTGGGAGAAAATATTGCAGAACACGGAGGAGACAGTAAGCATAAAGTGGAAGCTTTAAAATTTTCCA
The DNA here is from genome assembly GCA_025769995.1 of Xyliphius kryptos. Taxonomy (NCBI): domain Eukaryota; kingdom Metazoa; phylum Chordata; class Actinopteri; order Siluriformes; family Aspredinidae; genus Xyliphius; species Xyliphius kryptos. Next base: position 4,255 of record JAOUQT010025279.1, read on the forward strand.
ATTTCTTAATAAAAAGCTGAGTGACTCAATGTATAAGCTCCAATACGGTTCCTTTTTATTTTTCGTGTCAGCTTTGTAAAACTCACAGCTGTACTGAGGTCGGATTCTGTTTTCGCTTTACAGGTTTGGAGCTGGATTGGAGATGGCTGGCTGTATTTGGAGAAGTTCCTGTTTTGCTCATGCTCATTCTTCTGTGCTTCATGCCAAACTCACCACGGTATCTCCTCACCAACAACAGACATGAGGAGGCCACCAAGGCCCTCAAATGGCTCAGAGGCCCTAATTCAGACTATATAGAGGAAATCAACAGAATTGAACGCAGTATTAACTCACAGGTAATAATGTCATACCAATCCCCATACATCTTAAAAACAGAGCTTTTTATAAAAGTGTATACTAAAAATTGTTGCGTACAATTCAGTATCATGTATATTCAGTCCCAGTCACAAGTCTGGAAACGCCTCCTTTTAGCTTTACATTGTCCATGTTATCAGTTACACTTACTCTAAAGATGGATTTTGTTGTTCTACAATTACATTCTCTAGTCCATCTGTTTGTGGACTACAGTTCATACTGTGTGGTCAGGACCCAAATAATATCACCACAGATCAAGTATTATTTGGTTGTTGCATTATTCCTATCCCAGCAGTTTCACCAAGGTGTTTAGATAAAACTACAGCAGCACTGCTGCACTATAACACTCTCAGAGCATCAGTGTCACTGCAGAACTGACAATAAACAATCCACCACCCAAATTATACCTGTTCTATGATGCTCCTGACCAATAGAGAACAGAGAACCAACAGGGGACGAACAACAACAAGAACACGGATGGACTACAGTCTGTAACTGTAAAATTAAAGAGTCCATCTATATGCTAAGTGGAGGAAAAAAAGAGAATGGAGCAAAAAAAGGCGTGTCCAAACTTTGACTGGTATTGTTTCTTGATATACATAGCCTGTTCCCAATTGTTTCCAATGTCTGTTTAATCTTTCACACAGGATAAAATTAAGTGGTCTGATCTTAAACGTCCATTCTTCTACAAGCCCATCTTAATCTCTGTTTTTATGAGATTCCTGCAGCAGATGACCGGTATAACCCCCATCTTGGTTTATCTGGAGCCCATCTTCAGCAGGACAGCTGTTACCCTGGTACCCAATGACTATTGTTTTTAAATACTAAACATATTTACTACCAAACATCACTGCTACTAACTTTAAAAGGTGTATGATTTGACCTGCATAGAAAAAAAATAATGCTTTATAAAAAAACTCGCCTTATGTAAATTTTTATATTTCCATATCATGCGCTCAAAATTTGAATAATGGCAAATACCAATAAAATTGGCCGTGTCATTAGTATGTAGTCAGGACATGTATTATACTCAAGAACACACCTCCATCTTGCTTCATTTTCTATTTCCTCCACTTACAATTACAGACTGTAGTCCGTCTGTGTTCTTTTTTTTCCGGTCAGGAGCATCACAGAACAGATATAATTTGGGTGGGGGATTGTTTACGGTCAGTTCTGCAGTGACAATGATGCGGTGAGGGGGTTTTAGTGCAGCACTGATGCTGTGGTTTTATTTAAACACCTCAGTGGCACTGCTGGGATAGGAATAATGCAAATAATACCTGCTCTAAGTGTGAAACAACAAAGTCCATCTTTAGAGTAAGTAGAACTGATCACATGGATAATAAGTGGCGCATAAAGAAGGCATGTCCAAAATTTTGACTCATGATTTTTTGACTCTATACGGATTTTATTACATTCTTGACAGACCTGTTTATTTATTTTTTTTATATTTTCCCCATTTTTTTTATGGAATTTAGGAACCCAAGTATGATGCAGCAATAGTTGGACTCGTTCGATTGTTATCCGTTGTGATTGCAGCCAGTTTAATGGACAAAGCTGGGAGAAAGATCTTGCTCTTTACGTCAGGTACGTCCCGAAAGCCGAGTTCCTGGCGTTAGTGACATATGTCTCATATGCTACTGAGATTTATGTGGATTGTTACTGTCGATGTGTGGATTTCAATATGTATTTTTTTTTTAAGTTTATGTGGGGTAGTGATCATTGCTTTTCACTTTGAATTATATAGAGATTAGAGAGGGCATATAAAAAACTGAGACTGTGGAGGTTTTGAACCAACAGGCTGGAATTAATTCAAATGGAAAAAATGCACTTTGCATTATGCATTACCTTCTGTTTAGAAATTATTTTTTTTAGCATTTTTTAGATTGGCATATGCCAGCATTAGAAGGCAAATTCCTGAAAGTCCTGACTCTGCATTTATTTACATGTGGTTTCTAACTTCCCGTTTACCTCATGGGAACTTCCATTGACCTCAGTTCTCATATGTTAAGGAGGAACAGCTAAAAGGTTGGATGTGCCAGGGTGTACGCCTGCCTTTTGTCCTGTGAGCGCTGCCCCTGAATTGCCCCTTTAAAGTGTGTTTGTGTGAGGGAGTGTGCCCAGCGATGGACTGGCACCCTGTCCTGGGTGTTTCTGTCCAGCACCAAAAACATTCTTGATTGGATGGGCATGGGGAACACCCTGCGACCGTAGTACAGGATTAAAAGGAAGATAATGGAAGGAACTTACTAACAAAATACATAGTAGTTTTTAACTTTTAAACGTGAACTTGAAAATTATACAGAAGCCTGTTTGTAGTCTCAGTCTGATTGACCTATCCAAGGTGTTTACAACTCTTTTACCCAATTGAACATTGCATAGCCTCAAACAACTCCTGTTTCCCTGTTTATTAAAATACCCAAATAATTAAATACATATTTAGGGTAATCTGAACCACTTTTCTGCAGAACCTTGCTGATTTCAGCAACGATGCCTGTTTTCTCTTATAGGATTCATTATGTTTCTGTCCATGCTGGCGATGACCATGTACACCCACCACACACCATGCAGTCCCTGTAACATTACTGCTGATCACATGACCGAAAATGGGCTGTTGTCAGAGGGACATGAAACGAGAATGGATCCCATCACTCTTATACCACTTTTTAGTGCCATGCTCATTATATTTGGTAAGTGATCCGACCGATCCAACTTCTCTCAATATGTTTGGAAAAAATAAAACTCATCAACTTAAACTTAAATTCTATTTGGACTAGCATGGACCTCATGCATGCTTATTTATACAAACTACCATTAATAATGAATCATTTTGCCTTTATTTTACTCTGCCCCAGGTTATGCAATGGGATGGGGTCCAATTACATGGCTGCTGATGTCCGAAATCCTGCCGATGGGGGCGCGTGGCAAGGCATCGGGTGTGTGTGTGGTGGTCAGCTGGCTCACTGCTTTTGCGCTGACTCAAATCTTTATGCATGCAGTGGTATGTACACACATCGAGCACTATATTAAAACCCTATTATTAAAAATTTCAAATGTCCAAATGCCAATACTCAGTCCATCACTGAAAAAGCAGCTCACTGAGATACTGATATGTAAACTCTAAAGACAGAGGAGATTATTAGATTAAACATTTTGTAAATACTAGCATCAGCTCATCTGCTACTAAGAGTCGTGGTCCGAATCATCTACCCCTGAAACAGCAGGCCCACATTGGCATGACATTTGTAGGACTGCCGTTTGGGTAGAGTGGAGGGGATGATGCGGGGTGCTTGGCGTGTGTCATCTCTAAAGTGATTGGCATGTGGTTAAAGTGGCGGGGATGACATGGGGCGCTTGGCGTGTGTTAACTCTATAGTGATTGGCACGCAGGTAGAGTGGAGGTAAAGACGCAAGCCGCTTGGCGTGTGTCACCTCTAAAGTGATTGACGTGTGGGTAGAGTGGAGGGGATGCCGCAGGGTACTTGGCGTGGGTCATCTCTATAGTGATTGGCACGTGGGTAGAGTGGCGGGGATGGCACGGGGTGGTTGGCGTGTGTCATCTCTATTGCGATTGGCGCACGGGTAGAGTAAGGAGTTGGCGCGGGCCGCTTGGCGTGTGTCATCTCTAAAGCGATTGTCACGTGGGTAGAATGGAGGGGATGAAGTGGGGCGCTTGGCGTGTGTCATCTCTAAAGCGATTGGCGCATTGGTAGAGTGGACGGAATGAAGCGTGGCGCTTGGCATGTCAACTCTAAAGCGATTGGCACGTGGGTAGAGTGGAGGCGATGATGCGGGAACTGAGACTTGGAAGTTAAAGAAAATGGTCCATGACAAGGCTCTAACCTGCAAAGCTGATCTGGCAACAGCAATCAGAGAAAATTGGAGCCAGATTAATGAACTGATTGACAACACAGAAACACCACCAAGATTTGTGATTCGAACCTGGATCCCCAGAGCTGAGAGGCAAACGTGCTAAATGCTTAACACAGTGTTGTCTACACTGACATTTACATTCGGTATTTTAGCAGCTTTTATTATGAATATCCCAATTGATAGTTGTGGTCAAAACACAGGGTTACACACGGAATCCCAGGAGCAGTGAGGGTTAAGAGTCTTGTTCAAAAACACACATTGGTAACTTCAGTGGACCTGGGATTTGAACCGACATCCCTTAGATTTCTAGCCCAACACCCTACCTAAAGCATGTGTAATGACTCACCCGTGGTTTAAGAAGAAGAATTATGATGATTCACTCTGTGTGTGTCACAAACCGAACTTTCTGGTGTTGTGCAAATTATCATACACACTTCCTCTTCCACATTTAAAAACTCTTTAACTTTTTCAGGATGCCTATGGACTCTATGTACCCTTCTTGTTCTTCTGTGTAATCTGTGTGGTGAACATCATATTCACGGCCAAGTGTGTGCCAGAAACAAAAGGCCGATCGTTGGAAGAGATCGAGAACTATTTCCGAAATGGACGATCCTTTACCATTGTGGATAGTGTTAATTAGTTTGTATTGAATTCAGTGAACTATAAAAAGAAACACTACTAACATTAACATATTGCTCGCAGTGGATTATATAACTTAAGAAATGTAGAGTAGTACTTTTCAGTGCTGCCAGTATGTTTTTTAGCATCCAGCTGTTCCTGTCAAATAACATCTTGTTCTGGTAATGATTTTTATATCACAGAGCAGAATGAGATCTGCAGATCAACAGGCACTGAAATAAAACATGGCTGCAATATGGCTAAACACATCATGGGTGGATGCTTTATTTATGCGGGCATATGCACACATACACACATACAAATTGTATATATCTTGGTCAAAGGGTGCAGTTTGTTTTTCCAAACCAATAAAATAAGTTGCTTGTTAATACGTTTGTATTTGTAATGCTTATGTATCATAACTGTGATCACAACCTATGGTTTATTATTGTTTGTATTAAATATTGTGGTTTTTTTTTATTGTAATATTCCCGGGCTACTGTAATAAATATTTTACAGAATAGAATGCTTATTTTGGCTTTGTATTGTCTTTTAAAAAAATATCCTTCTACAAGACATTTTGGGGTAAAGATCATGTAAAAAACAAGGAATCAAAAATATAAATATAAATTAAATTTTGGGCGGCACGGTGGCTTAGTGGTTAGCACATTCGCCTCTCAGCGCTGGGGATTCCAAATTCGAATCCCAATCTGGGTGGAGTTTGCTTGTTCTCCCCGTGTCTGCGTGGGTTTCCTCCCACATTCCAAAACATGAAGGTAAATTGAATGCTCTAAATTGCCCTGTATAGTGTGTGTATGTGTGTGTGACTGTGCCCTGTCCTGGGTGTATCTGCCCAGCACCCAAGATGTTCTCCCCTGGATGGGCATGATGAATGAATTGAATTTACGTAATGAAGATAATGAATGAATTTCTGTAATGCGTTTCACTTAAATAGATATTTAAAAGCATTCAGTTACATTTAGTGTTCCGTGCCGTTGGACACGCCCCTGTATTGTGACTGTAAATGTCTGGAGCGCTTGTTTTCAGTTAGCTGTCCATTGGTTTTAGCAATACGCCAGAAATGTCCTGAACACGCCTCATTTCGAGATGGCCATGCCCATCGGGGGAAGTTCAATTCACGAGCAGCGTTGCTATTTAAATGCGGCAGGAGGAAGGCGGGGACATGCACGTTGGTGGGGTGTGAGGTGGTAATGAGCATGGTGGCTGGGCCGTGGGCATGGTATAGTTTAGTGCCCTTTGGTGTTATTGATGCATGAATGAATTTCAAGGTGGTGCTGAAGTTACTTCTGCTTTGTGCAGAGTTTCTGTTCTAATTTGTATAAATGACCCTTTGTTGTGTTTCTTCATTATTTCCTCCTCTTTCTGGTCCTCGCCTCTAATATTTGGCATGAGTGTGAAGGGGTGCTTCAGTGTTATTAGTGCAGGTGTCAATACCCCTGGCTTTGATAAATGCTTCGATCAGTTCCAGCCAGACACCAGTGCAATGATATCAGTCACTCTGGCCAAGGCAGCGCAGTGAGGACCATATTCATTTACCGCTTCATCAGTGTGGTGCGGCCAGGAAAACCCGGAGCTCGTAAAGCCGGCGAGGAACGCAGCAGCTCCATAATGGGCTTTTTAACCTCCTTCCTCAGCATCTCCCCTCTAACAAGCTTCCTCTCGCTTTCACAGCAGCTGGATCCGCCACGTTCGTGCTGGTTCCTTCCTGAATGAGTGACATTGTTCTCAGCCCAGTAGACTGGAAGTAATGATGCTTTTTAAGAAAAGATGGCTGTCTAATAAATGAAATCCACTGAAGATCCACCGCTTTGTATTACAGTTACACTTTGAAAAGAAGTAACAACGACTGTCTGTCTGTAAAGGTTGTAAATAAATGCCTGACTCCTTCTTCTTTTGATTCCACTCATCTCCAGGGCTGCCCCCAGATCCTCCACAGCACTGACATCCTGGTACCAGCTGGCATCGTTCGCCCCATTACCCTACGTGCGCGGAATCTTCCTCAGCCGCAGTCGGGCCAGAAGAATTACGAGTGCGTTTTTAACATCCAGGGTAAAGTCCAGCGCATCCCAGCAGTCCGCTTTAACAGCTCCTGCATCCAGTGTCAGAACACATCGGTAAGAACCTGCTTTCTAATCTTTTGAGTCCGAAACGCAGACGTGGGTCTTATTTCATCAAATAACTTTATTCTAGATTTACTTCATCCAGAAAAAAAAGAACTATGAACAGCTGGATTATTAATTATAGATACATTTAAATGATTTTGCATCATTTTTTTCCTCCTCTTAGCATATAGATATAGTTTCTAGTTTTACAGTTACAGACTGAAGTCCATCTGTGTTCTTGTTGTTGGTTCTTTGGTCTCCACCAGTCAGGAGCATCATAGAACGGGTATCATTTGGGTGGAGGATTGTTTATTGTCAGTTCAATAATCAGACGCTGAGGGGGTTTTAGTGCAGCAGTGCTGCTGTAGTTTTATTTAAACACCTCAGTGACACTGCTGGGATAGGAATAA
>JAOUQT010025288.1:0-11632 GCA_025769995.1 Xyliphius kryptos
TTTCTTTGTTTATTGTTCCTCTATCGTCTAGTCTGACCTTGAAGCATTCCTGCCCAAAAGGGAGTTACATCCTCGCCCCTCCCTACACCTGCTCACCACATTCTTGTCTAATAAGATTTAACTATTCTAAAATCCCACACCGTCCAGGAGAGAATGTTTCGGGCAATCTAAAGCATTCAATTTAACTGGAATCCATGTTTTTTCGGACTGTGGGAGGAAACCGGAGAACCTGGACACGGGGAGAACATGAAAACTTCACCCAGATCGGGATTCTAACAGTGAATCACCAGAGGTGAACATGCCACTAATCCACCGTATCGTCCTTCTTAATACTATTATTCAAATATTTAGTCTGTGTTGTCACAATATAAAATGTGAAAGACACAAAACCCTAAAACAAACTAAACAAAGAACAGGAAAAGGGACTGAGAGAACTTGTTTATTTTGCGTGTTTACTTTTAGACCAGTTTCACCCCCTTAATCAATCTTGCTTCACTGTTAAACTTGTAATAAACCTCTGACTCTGAAAAACACTAAACACGGTGTTTTGTTGGTTCTTTATACAGAGACACGGGTTCGGGACCAGTCGGACATGTTTCCATAATGTGGGTCTGCTATTCTCAACGCCATCCACAGGGGGCAGTCGAGCTCCACCACCCGTGCCCTCCTGCAGCGTTCATTTAAGATGAGTGCTTCCGATGAACTGGATATTAATAGGAGAATCCATGAGTTTGGTCTCTTTCAGCCTGACAGCGGGCCACGCCATCCAGCGGCCTTTACTCAGCTCTGTCGCAGCTTCTGATCCCGAGCTCCGCACCACAAATCATGGAAGTACTGGACGCACTGAATCTGGGCGAATTCGCCCAATATTTTTCCAAAATGGCCATGTTTCCTGTTTTTGATCTCGCCTATTACATAGTTTCCATACTCTACCTCAAGTACGAACCAGGTAAGAGAACAGAGTGCACAGTGTGCGGATAACCGAGACGCGCGCACCTGCGTTCAGGGTGTTCGATAATTCAGAGTGGAGATAAAACGAACGCTCATGAATATTCTGCACTTAAACTCATTCAAACTGAGCTTTATAACCAGGGATTATTTGTCGCCGTGGTCGTTTATTCATTCTTACAGGTGTTAGGAGATGAATAATCGTCTGGCGCGCGTACCGCGGTTATTATCGATTGTATCGCAATATTTAAAGTTAAAAAGGAATTAAATCTCTGTAACTGAAATCTGATCATATCATGCACATGACAGCTTTGCAATAAATAGACATGCCATAAATAGACAGCAGCAAAAGCTGGAGTGCTGAACTGGTGCAGGGTTTTGTAAAGAAGTTGAACATTTGCAACTGTTTTTAAGACAAAACTTTCATAGCTGTTAAAAAATAGTATTCACTATATAATGTATGCTTAATAGATTTTCCTGCATGTAGTAGACCAGGGGTGTCCAAACATTTTGCAAAAAAGGCGAAATTTGATTAAGTGAAAATAGTTCCTTCTGACATTTTTTTTTTACCACCACAAAAGCTTAATGAAAATACACACTGTTATGAGACAATTGTCAAAATTAAAATGGCAGTGTAACTCAGGTATGAACAACTTTTAACACACAATTCTGGAGAGTCAGATAATATTAAACATGTTTAGATTAGCAGATTATTTTAAATATAAGTAATTAAATTTGAGGCCAAGTAGGTTTATGTTGTGAAAATACCTTTTTAAAAAATCAGAAGTTGTTTTAAATTTAATACAGGCTGATGAGAAATAATTAAACGCCAGTCAATTCTGCCAGAGGCGCAGAGGCAGACACATTGTATTAGAATGGTGCTGCCATCATGCGGTAAAAAGAGGAATTGCATCTAATGTGTTAATGTTTTATATTTTCGTAGCCATAAACAACACATTATAAGCCTTGGCCATTTGGAATCTGATGGCGGGCCAATCATTACCCCAGCCCTGACTTTGGACCTGCCTGTACTAATAACTTCGATATATTAAGACCTTATTATGAATAGAAATTACGATTTGTGTATGCAGGAACTCTGTACGGACTTAACACGCAAATGTTTAAAACTAATACTACAGTTTAACCTAGAATTATGGATTTTACGACAAAAGTTTGGGACTGTCTGGAGTATAAAAGTTTTTAATAACTGCCCCCTTCATGTAAAATAAACTAATCCAGTCATGCAGTGTAAACATGCGTCCAATGACATGTGTTCAGTTTGATCTGTTTGAAGGCAGACAACTGAATGATGACTTAGAAAACATTCCTGGACTGTTAGAGTGAAGTGCAATTTAAAGATGTTTCTGTAAGTGTATCTAACAATACTTTAGTTCATAAAATATATAATATAAAAATTTATAAAGAGCATTTAAATAAAATTTGTCATTTCATTTTTTTTTTCATAAATAAAATTTCATTTTTATATTACAGGCTGTTTAGGGGCAGACTTTTTTTTTCCTGTTGATGTTGTTTTACTGTATTACCTCTCCTCATCATCTTCTACATAACCCGATACTAGGGTTGCAGGAATGGGGGTTCCTTCATGCCCTCCTGGGGAGATTGTTTCGGGCACAGGGCATACCCAGGACAAGGTGCCAATTCATCAAGGGGAACACTTACTCACACAAACATACTATATTGAGACAATTTAGATGGGGCAATTTACCTTAAATTCATGTTTTTTGACTGTGGGAGGAAACCAGAGAAAACTCACATGGACACACAGAGAACATGGAGACTTTACCCAGATCAGGATTTAAACCTGAGACAGAGGCAGAGTGGTCCTTTTTTTTAAGCATTACTGTTCCCATTGCTCGAAACAAGACCATTAAAGACATGATTGGATAAGGTTCTCTTCTACCAACATCAGCAACTTAGCTTACAAATGCTCCTCTAGATGAATGATTAGAAATCCCTCAAACACTCTCCATAATCTTGTAGAAAGTGCTTTTAGTAGACTGGAAGCTGTTAGAACTGGGAATGGAATTTTATAAAAGCTGAAGGTGTAAAATAAAGATTTAAAGGTACACTCACAAGTGTGGTAGGTGGGGTGTGGTATCTTATTGGTTACAGGGTTGGAATATCAATTTAAAGTATGTGTGTCTAAAACCTGAGTCCAGCAAAGTTGTAAATGTATGTCATTGTCCCCTTAAACCTCATTGCTCCAGGGGTGCTGTATCATGACGCTGTGCTCTGACTGCAATCATCAGGTCAAGATATTCATAAGTCACTATAGATAAAAGCATTTGCAAAATGCCCTAATATAAAGTAATGTAAAGAAAAAAACGATATCATGTACTTATCGGGTTACACTGTCATTAGAACTATACCATCTCCATATTTTTTCTTTTTTGTCCCGTTTATGCCCCAAAGTACATAGTCACACTGAGGTCCAATAATTACATTAGCATAATTTGTACCTTGGGCAACAATTTACAAATTTTTTCCCTTATTTCTGACATTCGGATTCAATACTTTTGTCCATATATGGTTAATTTAAATTATTTTTTTATTTTTTGATTCAATTATTGTGGTATTTACTTGCTCCTTGTGGTCAGATAATACACAATACACATACACACGTAACAAACTTGCAATTACCATTTAATTGTCATATGTACAATATTTGCTGCTGTGTAATCTGTTGTCTTACAATAACTACCCATTCATTCTGTCATTTTATGTGCAATACTTGTTGCTGTGCAATATGTTGTAGTTTACGTTTTTTTCTATTGTTTTCATTCTCAACTGTCATGTACATAACTGTAAATCTTACATTATTCTTTTGTATATACTGATGACTTCTCTATCTAGATGTAAAAATGTAAAGCCTTTTAAACTTTCCATTTGCTGTCCCATTGCTGCCTAGCATGCAGATTTCCCCACTTGTGATTAAAAAAGGCTTCTCTTCTTATACAGAACTAACAGTTTTTGTACAATTACAAATGCTATGAAAACTTGTTTATACTTAAATCAGTGTTCTGAAAACAATAAATACATCTGCAGATAATTAAGTAATGTAATCATTTTGCAAATTACAGAGCACACATTTGCATTTAAATGACTCTTAACTGTATCTCATTGTAAATTAAAAATTAAATATTGTGTTTAAATACTTTAAACTGTATTGGGTTTGAAGTATTGGTGACTCCTTATTGGCCACTAAAATCAGTTTCCACAAGGAATATTTTGCATGGTGCACTGTAATGTGCTCTGTAATAATCCAGCGTGCAGTGTGACATCACTAAAATTGACCAAGGAGCCAGTCCTTTGAAGTGTCTTCACGTCACCAAAAATGGTTCTTCTACAGTGCTTCTTGAAGGAACCTTTACATGGACTTATTTTTAAGAGTGTTAAACTCTGCTGACTAAAATACTGTGTTTGTCGCTCTGAGCGCTGTTCTCAAATGACTCACCATGTCATCAGGCTCATGCACAAATGGCCAAGCTAGAGGTCAAAGATCAATGCAGGCTCGCCATTTGCCATGACCGAGCTGCTGCAGACTGCTTATTTATAGTTAGCATTTGATAGGATCAGTTCTCCTTCAGAATGCCTGGAGGCCACACCTGTTCCATAAGATCTGCTTGTTCATGGCGTTCTGAATTACACACCCTGCTCTGTTAAACTAATTACACTCAAATTAACTGATAGTGGTGTACTGGATGTGAACACACATGAGGAGAATACATTATATGGCCGAAAGTGTGTTGCCCTTACCATCATCTGTATTTGGACTTGTCCTAATGTTACATCCTGCATTCCAAAAACTGTAGGTGCTTATATAACAGAGTCCATTTCTATGAAAAGCCTTTTCAAATTCCAATTTTTTCATGTAGGTGATTATTTTATTGTATTATTTGTTAGTATTATTTTCCTTGTGTCCAGCTGTGTGCGATAGAAACGACAATTACCACTGCTAAAATCCTTTTTATCCTTTTTTTTAATATGGACACTTGAGTATGTACATAATTCCATACATTATTGTTTTACACTGTAATGCAATGAAATGATCTTTCATCTTGGTCCATTATGCTGAGACAATTAGCATTTTTAAAAAAAGAACTTTAAACGCATCGCTTCCAGAAGCGCATGCTATGAAAGATAAAATAAAGGGTAAAGCTAGACTTTGGATAGTTAACTGAACTGATTATACTACAGTTTATCTGGTTCCTCCTTACTCCTGACTTGTGTTCTCTCATTTGTATGTCACTTTGGATAAAAGCATCTGCTAAATGACTAAATGTTAATATAATTTAAGGAGGATAAACCAAAAAATCCAAAAATATTGATTTAAGCTGAATTAGTGGCTCTAAATTGCCCCTATATATAGTGTGCATGTACATGTCTGTGTGAGTGAGTGTGTGTGCCAGTGATGGATTGTCGCCTGTCCTGGTTTTATCTGCCCAACACCCAAAACATTCTCCCTTGGATGGGCATGGGCAAGTAGAACCAAAGCCATTTTTAGGACACTTCGTAATTTATACATCACCTGTCTTTATTTACATTTTTTCAACTTTATGTTATGAACTTTAAGAAGAGTCATTAAGAAGAGTATTTATTTTGCAGGCTCGGTGGAGGTCTCACGCAGGAGCCCAGTAGCATCCTGGCTCTGTGCAATGCTCTATTGCTTTGGGAGTTACATCCTCGCAGACATCATGCTCGGACACAGTCCAATTGATTATTTCCATAATAACAGCCACATTCTCCTGGCCTCAGCTGTCTGGTAAAAGTCTTTTACTTTGCCTATGATCTATCCAGTATTTCTAGAGTCCTGGTGGATTGTGTAGGCAGAATGATTTGGATAAAATTTACATGCCTCCTAACTCCAAAGTGGTCCGACCTTAAATCCAATGTAGTCATTAAACTTAAACCTAAAGTAATAGATGACCTCTTTTGTCACTAACACTTTATATAAAATGTTGTAAATTATAATAATAAGCTTAATAAGACACTTAAATTCATTGAGTAAGGGGTGTGTCTTAATTTGTTTATCCTGTGATCAGATATTCTTATAATCTTTCGCCTGAATCCATTTGCCAACAGTATCCACAACTAAATAATCTATACCTATATAAAGCTATAATAAAGCCTTCACTGACTCACTAATCACTAGTTATTCCACTTCCCGAGTACCTACAAGGCTGAAATTTGGCATCGTGATTTCGTATCATGTCCTTGGAAATACAGGTTCTTGTTTTCCTACATTTGATTGTTTCCTCGCTATTGCCATCCAACACAACACCGTGGAGGGATTGGGGTCTTTGCGAGTATTTTAATTGCCACAAACCTCACTCTATAGTAATACATCCGTTATAAATATATAAACTTTATAAACAAATTCATCACTAATTCAGAAACAATTGCATTTCAACTTTAACACTGTTATCAAGTTCTCTATCGTTCGAAAGCACAGGTTTTCCATTAGTTCCTTATAATAAGTTGACACAACCACTATAATCCTTTATTGCCTATATCCCCCATAAACAACAGTTGCCATAACTACTGTAATCCACCATCATCAATGGTTGTATAAAAAAATGCAAAATTAAAAAAATTAGCAAACTTAGAAAAATGCAGTCGGCGGTACGGTGGCTCAGTGGTTAGCACCTTGGCCTCTCAGTGCTGGGAAGTCCTGCTTCAAATCCCAATCTGGGTGGAGTTTCCATGTTTCCCCCTTGTCTGCGTGTGTTTCCTCCGGGTTCTCTGGTTTCCTCCCACAGTCCAAAAACCATTTCAAGGTAAATTGAATGCTCTAAATTGCCCCATGTAGTCTGTGTGTGTGTGAGTGCGTGCCCAGCGATAGATAGGCACCCTGTCCTGGGTGTATCTGCCCAGCACCCGAAACATGCTGCCCACCCCCCAGTTTCATAATCTGCCATGAACTTTTGTATCAAATTTGCACTTAAAACAAAGGTGTTTTTTTAGGAAAAAAACCAAAATCACCAAAAAGCCTTTTGTAAGAAATGATGAACAAAAATCCCAATTTACTAATTTTAAGGATTGAAAGACTTAGTGCTGCAATAATAAGTATAGTACTGTGTACAAGTGTTTACTTTCTTTTCTATTTTTGATTTTTTGAATGCTTAAACCTGAAAGTAAATGCAAAATGAAAAAAAATCTTAAAATCTGTTGTATTAACTTATTATTTTACATGTAAATGACAACATACTTCAAAACCTTTGCTTGCTACTGTATATATTTTATCTCTTCTATTGAAATTTTTTTATTATTGCTTATTGAACCTTTTCCCTGTCAATCACAGGTACCTGCTTTTCTACTGTCCTCTTAACTTGTTCTACAAATGTGTCTCATTCCTACCCATCAAAATCGTGCTCGTAGCCATGAAGGAGGTTGTTCGAACTCGCAAAATTGCTGCTGGAGTTCATCATGCTCACCATGCTTATCACCATGGCTGGTTCATCATGATCATCACTGGCTATGTAAAGGGTGAGTAAGTAATCTCATGTGGTTAATAACATCATTTTTGGTAAATTAATGATACTTGTTTTGATTTATACAGTTTTACCAGCATTGTATTTTACAATAAAGTGTTTTGGTGACATTTTAATAAAATAGACATTTTATTTTCAGTCCAACTCCGATTGAAGAGCCACTGGGCTCAATATATATAAGTTTTCTAAGCAGCATATTCTAATTAAGGTTGCAAAATTTCTTAGGCAAAAGACAATGCATCTCAGGCAGAGTTCTGCTAATCTGAGTTGGATGAATTAATGCTTTTATCACATTGGCATAATATTGATTGTTGATATTCGCGAAGCAAATAAAGTAAAGTTGTACCACACCTTTTTCACACAACTTTTCCTTTAAATGCTTTGCAGGATCTGGAGTCGCACTCATGTCTAATTTTGAGCAACTGCTGCGGGGAGTGTGGAGGCCAGAGACCAATGAAATACTCAACATGTCATTGTAAGTGTTTTTTTTTTTTTTGTTTAAAAGTCTAGTTGAGGTTTGGTGGTTCATGGTGTAGAATTATTTGGTAGCCAAAGTGACATAAAAACCCCTGAACACAGTACTAAAGAACATAAAGTTAGTTAAAGATTTCAAGCCAACGATACAATTGTACAACAAAAAACTATGACAACTGAGTGGGAAAGCCAAGAAAATAAACTGTAAGAGATAAACTTAACCATAAACACCAGACCAATCACAAATTTTCCACATAAAATGGATCAAACAGTATGAAGTAGCTGTCGTAAAGGTCACATTAAACTGGCATAAAAGCCTTTCCTAAAAGGAGAACCTCCACTAAATTGTGACACTTGCAATGCAGATAACAGAATGAAACAATCTAAAAATGCAATAAATAAAGTAAGCCAGAAGCAATCAAAAATACCTGAAGAAATAAGGCTGCTTTAAACATAATAAATGCCCAAACAATCTTGTCTTTCCTTGACTATACTTAAATAAAGGATCAATTATAACTTTGTAAGTCTGTATTAGGAATGAGATGATTACAGATTTTTGTGGTATGATTATGGTCTGAGAAATAATCATGATTACAAGAACAAGGCACAGTTATTATTTTTTTTTATTTAATGAAAATACAAAATAGAATGTTATTAAAAAACCAAGGGCATATGCTAAAAATGAACACAAATTATTTATAACACAAAATATGAAATTATTTGTGCAAATCAAAGTTTTAAAAAGTCTGTGTTCTTTAAAAAAATATATTCAATGCCATTTGAAATGTCAGGGTTTTTTTCCTGGAAGAACAAGGTAAACAGACAGATGTGCTGTAACTATAACTTTTTTGTTTCCGATGGTTCAGCCACTTGATCTAAAGTTCTGAATACCAGAATAATATGTATTTTTCATATAAATGTCATGATAGATTTTGAGGTGCTCTTACGGTTAATTAATTGTAACATTTTGAATCTTTATTAATTGGTAATTGTTTAATCCCTAGTCTATATATACACTGTACACACACACACACACTATAACTTACTTTCTGACAAAAAGAATGATGGCATTAAGATCAAAAGATAAACAATTTGGCAGCTTAGCATAAATGCATCAAAAAGTTAAACAATGGGAAAGGAAGCAAAGATCTTTAATATGAAAAATAATAAGGAAAATGTTTAGGAAATGGACGGCATGTTGGCTTAGTGGTTAGCACGTTCACCTCTCAGCGCTGGTGCTGGGTGTTTAATAAGTTCATTTATGTTTTCGCAGCCCCACCAAAGCCAGTCTATATGGAGCCATTCTGTTTACACTTCAGGAGGCACACTGGATACCGGTGTCTAAAACCACTCTTATCTGCCTGTTCACTCTTTTCATGGCTACTTCCAAGGTACAGCATGCATACTTTATAACCAGCTCTGTATAAAGCTCAGTTTACCTGGACTGGGTTTAAACTTAAATACTTCATTTTACCTGACGTGGTTGTTGTGGTTGGTTACTTTCACAGGCTTTTTTGACTGCTCGTCACTCTCATGGCTCCCCCTTTACTCTCATTGAATCTTGGGTATCCCACCTGTTGTTCGGATCCTCTCTTGCCATTGAGGATGCTCACGATCATCATTACTCAGCCCCAGCTGCTGCCACCGCCCCTGTGTCTCCAGCTAGAAGCAAGGAAGAGCTGAGTGAAGGCACCCGCAAGAGGAAAGCTAAAAAAGCAGAATAAGACTGAGATGTATAGTGTCCAGCGAAAAGGCAAAGGTACTACATACCAGTTGTCTGCTCTCAGACCATATGGCGAATAAACAGGGTCTGTTTAACAAAATGGGACAAAAATCTAACGTTCCCCAGAGCAAATTTTTTGGTGGTGCTTTAAATTAGAGATCTTATAGGATTCTGTACTGTTTTACCTCCTTTCCATGAATATAATGTTCATCACTGTTTATTATGTACATTATTTTTATTAGTGCAGCTCCCTCTACTGTTTGTGGTGATTCAACTTAAGGACAGTAAATCTTTGAATTATTGAGCCTGGTGAAGGGTGAATCTGCTTTTAGAGGAAAGGAAGCACCTTCAGGCAACACTGCATTCTAAATGAATGGCCAACGTAAAGTGGATGTGTTTGAAACTATGTTGCATTTTACTGTACAATGTTTCAAAAATAAATCTATTCTATTTCTTTGGTTTACAATTATTATATTATTTTTTTCTTCTAAACAAATCTATGGAAACACTTTATAAATATTACAGTATTTTAATGCAACATCACAATCACACAGGTAAAAGAAACTCAGTCATCAGTTTCACCTTTTTCCATGTTTTTGAAAGGTGCAAAAAGAAACCTATAAAAAAGACAAGAGATAATTTCACAGGCACCTGCAACATTAAACCATAAAAATCACATTCAAAGCCTGTCTTGGGACGTGGACATGCTGGAGCCAATTACACTGGCCGGAAAATAAATAGTAAGTAATAGAAAAAAAGGATTAAAATAAACCTAAAGGCGAAATAAGGTACTTCAGGGCACATGCATATCCAACATATATCCTTTAGTGTTAGACGAAACAGATGCACACATCTCC
Source organism: Xyliphius kryptos (assembly GCA_025769995.1). Lineage (NCBI taxonomy): Eukaryota > Metazoa > Chordata > Actinopteri > Siluriformes > Aspredinidae > Xyliphius > Xyliphius kryptos. The sequence continues at coordinate 10,515 of JAOUQT010025288.1, forward strand.
TACAAATCAAACCAGTGGCTTTATTGTTTTCTTAACAAGCGCAAAAATGTTTACACCAGAGAGCATGTGCATCCTACACATAAATAAAAGGGAAAATGGTGAATATTAATGTGGTTCTAAGCAACTGCATCACACATGACTTAACATTGAGAGTCACTGTCCTGCCCATCTGCTTAAAAGGAGCACTGCTCAAGGGGCAAGAGCTATGCCATGTTATTGTAACCGACAGTCTGCAGTGGGTAGCGTTTTACCAAACTGGCAAGTGAATCACGGATGCAAATCAGCCTAATCACCAAAGGGCAATGTCTTCTGGCCACAGATTAAATGCACAAAGTTAAATTTAAACAAACTTTTCAAATATGGCTAAGCCTTGGCCAAAATTCTGTCATTTTAATGGAAAATGTGCCAATACACACCATCTAATCACCAGCATAATGCCTGAACATGAAAATAATTATATTTTAACCCTCAATCCACAATTGTTGTGGATAGGCTCTCCATTAAGAAATGCTTTAAAATTTTAATGACCTAAACCAGTGTTGTAAAGAAATTTCCTTGAAAATAATGTAAAAGACTAATAGTGTCTTAGATTTTTTTTTATTCCACAAGTTTTTCACACAAAGCCTTTTCATTCTGGGTAATAATTGTATATAGGCCATTGGAACTCAAAAAAATGCTAACAGAAAAAAAAAACTAAAATAAACATTTTAATTCTCAAAGGTGATTGCACAGCTGATGCTGTAGTTGAGCTAGTTGTGAAATTTGTCAGCTACAAAAAATCATCAGGGTAGAAGTCTGATCGCTTGAATGTTTTTCTGTAAGAATGCAAAAATTTCTGCAGGAAACTTAAACCTGTCAAGGTACAACACTAAACCCCAGGGGTCTCCGAGCTGGAACTAAACCCACATCTGCAGATTCAATCATTGGCCACCAAGACAGACTGAATAAACATGTCAACATCACAAATAAAGTTTCAAATAAGGCTCAAACTAAAACTCAAGTTTAACGTTTGTCTTTAAACCCTTAATTTTACTGCACTTATTATTAATTGTAATATGAAGATCTATATTGACACACTTTTATATATTGATATACACACAAATTACATTTCTTTATAT
>JAOUQT010025296.1:0-11632 GCA_025769995.1 Xyliphius kryptos
CACAACAGCAAGTGAAATTGATTCACAATCAGTGTTGCTTCCTAACTGGACAGGTTGATTTCACAGAAGTTACATTGTGTTTTTTAAGTGTTCCCTTTATATTTTTGAGCAGTGTATAATATAACAAATACATATTTTGAGTTCATAAAGACAAGTTCTACACTAAACAGCCCAATGTTTATTTTTATTTTCTGTACAGTAGAAAATTGTGCAATGTTCCCAATGCATGTAAATAAAAACTATTCTAGAGATTTTGTGCTTAACCTATGTTTATACAGACTGCTACTATTTTAAGCCTTGTTAACCAAACATCCTAAAAGTGGTTCGGTTCCTCCCAGACATCCGTTAACCGGCATCATACAACATGATATAAACGTTTTCAACGTGCTTTAATAATTTGATTAATAATTTATTATTAAATCAAATACATCATTTTAGGATTCACTACGAATATGACACACAAACTTTTAAACAACATTTCATTTTAATTTGGGATTTAAGTTGTAATGCATGGCAAGCCTTTAAAAGATGGATAAGGATGAAACATTTGACTTAACAGCATATGGCCAATGACATGGTCAAATAAAATAATTTTTAGATAACCTCTTTTGAGTGATCCCATCAAAATAGATTTTGCCATTGTGTACTGTGTTTGTAGATTTAGGTCAATAATCTTTACATGAACTAAACAAAGCCAAGTAATTGTGAGCTGCAAACATACTCTTTTACTAACACTCCTTTACTTCCAATTCAATACATTTATGGTCCACTAAATTTGTTAACATAACTATGTTAACTGTAAATAACTAATAGTTATGAAATGTAAACATCTCATGATATTAAGCTAACATTTGTGGAACCAACACACCAATCAGTTATGATTGTGACATCACAGTAAATGATACACAAAAAACAGACTTTTGCCTTAAAATAAGACAGCTTCATAATAACAAACTGTAAAATGACTAGGCTTTGATTAGATTTGAACTCATTTTCAGAAAGTATTTCTAATCTTTGATGCAACAAGAGCCAATATCTCGCCAATCTTTTTCTGCCAGTTAAGGACATGCTTCGACTCTGCACACCACAACTCTCCATGTCGAGGTTCTGCATTCTCACAGCGCTTCTTTACTTCCTCCAATTGCTCCTGCGCAAATATAAAAAAATAAAATAAAGGTATTAATAAATGCCTCTGTCATCTATAGTTTTTCAGAAAGGTGTTTGTGTGAATATTTATTTGTTACTCAAGCAAAATTTTTAAATAAGTAAATCAATGCATTTTATGGTCTAAATGCTAACAATTTATATCTCAAGTGGGGCACTGGATTACATTTTTGTCATAGACTTTGGAGAGTGTAAAGCATATAAAATCCCAAAACATTTTTAATTTATATGACATGTGAATTATATGAATTCTATTATGTGCTATAATGTCACAGGTTCTGCATAGCAACACAGACAATTAGGTTTAATTTCGGGAAAAATTAGAGATATCTTACCCATAGATAGGATAACATAAATCACTAAAACTACCTTTTTATCAATTTGTAACGTAAATGATCTCATGGGAGGAGGGGGAGGTGGGCGTTATGGAAACATAGCAAAAAAGGATACAGCACAAAGCCAAACCTGAAAAAATTTAAACAGGTCATTTTTAAAAAGATTTTGTACTTATTAAAGTTAAACTCTTCATACAAGTCCATGAAATGCCCATCTGTTCCCAAATTGTAAATCTTAAGTCCAGAGAAAAATAATTTGAAAAAAAATATTTTTGCAAATAGCATTTAAAATGGATGGCTCTTTGAAGTTAAAAGTTTTGCAAAACTGGATCCAGATTTTCAAAGTGGACGTAACCAGTGGGTAAGAGGAAAAAAGAGAGCGGAGTATGAGAAAAGACTAGAGCATTAATAGAAGATGAATGGCAGGAGCGAGATTCCATTTAACACCACACCTATGTTTGGGTATTTTAACCAAAGAGCCATATTATTAGATGCAAAAAAGTAATTCATCAGGTTGGGGAGGTCTAAGCCACCTAGAGAGCATCTTTCCTAATGTGGGGAACTCTACTACTCAAAATAATTGTAGTGATTGCTTTAAGGATATGAAAAAAAAAAAAAAAGATTTGGGTAGGAAAAGTTGACACACTTCCAACCAGAGAAAGAGGAAGGTTGTTCCATCTTTGAAAGTCACTATACTTTTTAATAAGGGGGAGAATTAGAGTCCTGTATAAGTGATACATCTAATATTGACTCCTAAATATTTAAACAGGATATCCACCTGGTTGATTGTAAAAGCTGCTGCAATAATTGGGTATAATTTACTTTTAAAGAAGTTTAATTTATAGCCAGAGTAGGAGCCATTTGAACGCCATTTCGAGTGATCCCTTGTATATTACAAACAGTTTTGAGAGCAATTAATGAAGGTTCTATAGCTATTGCAAAAAGCAGGGGTGATGGGGGCATCCTTGACATGTGCCCCTAAATAAGGGACAGTAATTAGAATATAGCGAGTTTGTGTGAACACGGACTAACGGTGCTATAGGAAGTAACCTGATCCAAGATATCAGTCTCCCCAAACCAAAGTTATGAAAAACTAAAAATAGATAATCCCACACTTCATGATCAAAGGCTTTCTTGGCATGTGACGAATTCTGGAATTTGTGGGAAGTCAGATGTGTAGAGTATACAGTGCCTTGCAAATGTATTCAGCCCCTTTCAACTTTTCAACCTTTTGACCCATTTCAAGCTTCAAATATATGAAATTGTAATTCTTTGTAAAGAATCAACAAGTGGAACACAATCATGATAAAAAAGATAAATGAGACTGCCATTGTAGAGGTTGATGTACGAGTAGATTTGTCCATCTTAGGACACAGTTAATACCCCCTCCCATAATTAGCTTGTGTGTATTTAGGTCAGGAATTTTAGATGATAGTCTATCCATAAAATCGGAGTCATCCTAATTAAGTGCATAAATGTTAACAAAAATTACTGGAACATGAAAAAGTACACCAACCATAATTACATATTTGCTGTGTTGATCAGATATAATTTTGGAGGAGGTAAAAAAGTACTCATTTGTTAACCCAATGGTAATCACCGCTCCCACAAGTATATACTAAGAAAAAAGTACATCAAGATAAATGTTTGACAAAAAAAAAATAAACGCCATAGCGCACGTGCAAACTTAATTAAATCTAAAGACAACTGTAAAAAAAAAAAAAAAAAAATTAAAAAAAAAAAAAAAAAAGGAACAATTAAAAAAAATGGTTATCTTCGTATAAATACTTGTTTGTATGTTGTTGTTATACACATAACCACTTTATAAATCCTTAAAAGCATGAGGTCACTTTCGTTCAGCTGCTTGTACCGAGGGGGGCTGCTCTCGGTGGGGGGTGGGAGAATCAGCAAGGCCGCTAGCATGGTGCACTGAGCTGGCTCTTATATCACAATTTTCTTTTGGTTTTTGTTTTGTACAATTTTACCCTTACATTTTAGTGCAATTATTATTCCTGTTATGGTTCAACTTTGATAACCACACACTACTTACTGGTACTTATAAAAAAAAACACAAAAAACAATAAATTGTAAGCTTTTTTTTAATACCTCATAGGTTTCTAAAAATCCACTTACCTCTGTTCCATGTTGCTGCTCAAATTTGTAGAACAATGCCCATGCGTCTCCTAGGTCTGGTTCAATTTTTACTGTACGCAGAAACCACTCTCTAGCTTTAGTTATCTTTCTTTCACTCCAAAATAATCTATATCATCACAAACAAACACACATTTAGTTCAATAAAGTATTAACTACAAAAATAATTAAAACTGCATAGTCTTGAATATACTACTTTATTGCCAAGAATTTTAATAGTATTAGCAAATTAAATGGCTAAAATAAATCTATGTACATATATGCACACTACAAGCATGAAGACAAATATGACATTTAAAGCTTTGGGTGTTTTATTTTGACATGTACATTTAGCAGACGCTTAAATTGCAAATTCCTGATACCATACTTTTAAATTTTACCTGGAATTTTTTGTTTACTAAAAAGTTTGTTATAAATTTGGAGAGTCGGCCCCTGAAACCCATCAGATGAATATCTCTTTAAATTCCATACTTCCAGGTGAAGTCGTAGGCCTTTTTCAGGTCAAAAAATATAACCACTGCATGTTCCCTCTGGATGTAAGCATTTTGAATAAAGCTTTCACAGTAGATTAGGTTGTCAGTTGTGCTTCTACCTTTACGAAAATCATTTTGAGGGGGGCTGATGGGTTTTTCTGTAATTTTTCTTTAGTCAAGATCTGGTTGACCATTTCAAAGAGTGTATATTTAGAGCATTGTGGGAGAGTCGGCCCCTGAAACCCATCAGATGAATATCTCTTTAAATTCCATACTTACAGGTAGTGTCGTAGGCCTTTTTCAGGTCAAAAAATATAACCACTGCATGTTCCCTCTTAATGTAAGCATTTCGAATAAAGTTTTCACAGTAGATTAGGTTGTCAGATGTGCTTCTACCTTTGCGAAAATCATTTTGAGGGGGGCTGATGAGTTTTTCTGTAATTTTTCTTTTGTCAAGATCTAGTTGACCATTTCAAGGAGTGTATATTTAGAGCATTGTGGAAGGTTGTGTATGAGTTTTTAATTTTGGCTATTGAAGACAAGTTTTTTTTTTTTTTTTAAATTTGAGTGGGCCTCTCCAACCTCCCGTTTATGTGAAGTCGGGGCCAAAGTGCTGTATTAGGCGAATGGCAGCCGCAGCTACCACTGCCCTTATACACCAGAATCCCCCCCTATGCCTTTGACCCATGTCTGGGTCACACCCAAGGAAAACTGGTTGTCTTATTTGTTCGCCTTTTACGAGTGGCCAGAGGTAGCCGAGGACCTATTCGACCCTGGGTCCCCAAAGTGGATGAAGTAGGGAGATGTGAAAGTTCCACAAAGTCTACCATCACTGCAGCTCTCCACCAGTCAGGGCTTAACGGCAGAGTGGCCAGACGGAAACCTCTCCACAGTGCTGGACAAAGCAAAAAACGCATATAGGACTACCAGACTACGAAAAAGTAAGATTCTCTGGTCTGAGACGAAGTTTGACAAACTTGTTGCATCATTCCTACGCGGAAATGATTTATGGCTGTACTAGCTAAAAAAAGAGTGCTTTTCCTCAATACTGAGCAAAGGGTCTGAATACTTATCATGTGACATTTTAGATTTTTCTTTTGAAAAAAAAAAAATAGAATGGGTGCTGAGTGTACATTAATGAAACAAAAAAACCTTTTGATTTTAGCAAATGGCTGCAATGAAACAAAAGTGAAAAATTTAAAGGGGTCTAAATTCTTTCCATACCCATTGTATAGAGCAAACAGAAACGATTCTAGTAGTGACCCTTGTGGAAGACCATAAGTCTTATTTTATTTTAAATAAAGTTTGGTTTTATAAGTAATGGTTTAATGACCACAAACTTCAGATGTTTTAAGGTCATGATTAAGGCTTAAAAATAGCTTTATTATTTTCATGAAATGCTCTTCAAAATTTTAGTTTTTAAGAATTTGTAAATAAATAATGGGCCTCATATACATGATATACAATAAGGCAGGAGAGGGGGTGTATTATTGTGAGTAAATCACAGAAATGAGGTGTAACGGCCATTTGTCCTTCCTGTGATTTACAGTGAGGATAATAAGTATTTGAACACCCTGCGACTTTGCAAGTTCTCCCACTAAGAAATAATTAAGGGGTCTGAAATTTTAACCTTAGGTGAATGTCCATGTGAGACACAACCTAAAAAAATAAAAAATAAATCCAGAAATCACAATGGGCTGTCGCTGAGAAACACTGAGTTTGAGCTCCCTCTATTTTCTAAAGGGTTTAGGTCTGGAGACTGGCTAGGCCACTCCAGAACATTGATATGCTTTTTACAGAGCCACACTTTGGTTATCCTGGCTTTGTGCTTTGGGTCACTTTCAAGTTGGAAGACCCAGACACGACCCATCTTCAACGCTCTAAATGAGGGTAGGAGGTTGTTCCCCAAAATCTCGCAACACATGGCCCCGGTCATCCGCTCCATAATACAGTGCAGTCGTCCTGTCCCAAGCGCAAAAAAAGGCCGGAAAGCATGATGCTTCCACCCCAATGCTTCACAGTAGGTATGGTGTTTTTGGAATGGTTCTCATCTTTCATCCTCCAAACACAGCGAGTGGGATTAAGGTTAAAAAGTTTTATTTTGGTCTCATCTGACCACAGAACTTTCTCTGGATTATACAAATGGTCTTGGGCAAACTTAAGACGGGTTTGGAGGTGTGTGGAGTTAAGCAGGGGAACCTCCCGTGCAATGCACTTTTACTTTAAACTTTACACTTTAAACGATGACGTCTTCGTGCATTACCCACAGTAATCTTGAAAACAGTGGTGCCAGCTCTCTTCAGGTTATTGACATGCTCCTCCTGTGTGGTTCTAGGCTGATTTCTCACCTTTCTTAGGATCAATAATACGGCACAAGGTGAGATCCTGCGTGGAGCCCCAGTCCAAAGTTGACTGACAGTCATGTTTAGCTTCTTTCATTTTCTAATAAATGCTCTAACATTTCTAACAGTTGACCCTTTTTCATCAAGCTCTCTCCAGCCTATTTTGTCTCTGGTGTCTTTGGACAGCTCTTTGGTCTTAGCCATGTTGGTAGTTGGAGTCTTACTGATTGTGTGGGGTGGGCAGGTGTCTTTATGCAGATTGTGTGGCTAACGACCTCAAACAGGTAATTCCAATTTAGAATTATGTCTCTTACAGTGGACATGCACCTAAGGTAAAAATTTCAGACACCTTCATGATTTCTAAGTGGGAGAACTTCCAAAGTCGCAAGGTGTTCAAATACTTATTTTTTTCACGCCTTATTATAAACCTCTTTGTTTTCATAACTGCAGGGATCATTATTTTGGCAATTACTGGCCCAGACTTTTCTTGCAATAATTTGACCAATGGTCAGAAACAAACACTTGCTGTTTACTGGCACTACCCTTTCCATTAGATTCTTTGGTTTTAAATGTGCTTTGGTACTTGAACAAATGTTCTGCATCTTGTATATACATATTTTTTTATTAGTTTTAAGTTCTTGTTTTGCAGTTCTTGTTAACAGTAACAAAAGGAGGACCTTGCGTAAGAAAAAGGTTTAAGGTAGTGTAAGTGAAGTCTTTCAGCTGTTGGACAATAATCTACTAATCAGTTATTCATCTAGTAAATAATATTAAGTACGTAGTGAACAAATTACCATTTCAATGTTTACCATGTTTTGTTCAGAAAACATCAAATGACGTTTTGCGAACTGATAGTTCTTACTAAATTACTACTCGTCATCCAAAAACTATTCTTAAAAAGGAGAGGCTTACTTTGCAACAGCCAGTAGAACGTGTGGATCATGCTCACATTTCTTCAGTGCATCAACACTTTTTGTCTTTCTTTGTGGTCTGCCCTCCAAAAATACAGCTTCAGCCCAAAGAATTCCTGCAATAGAGATGGTTCGACTGAGTTTTGAGGAGACAAGGCAGTTATTAAAATGTCGGTGCATAAACATTCTAACAAAGCAACTTTGCAACCAACCAGAGTTTGGGCATTCCTGTAAAGCTTTAGCCATTAGTGTGTTGGCAATATTTTTTAATTCTGCTCTGTACTCTAGTCGAACTGATTCTAACCTAAAAAATAGAGGGAGGAATTAAAGACATTTAGCATACATTACATAATTTATATTCATACAAATGCAATTCATACAATGAGTTTCCAATTTCAGAATGTGTTCTTGTAGTAACATCTGTATTTATGCATTGCGTATATACCTTTTGGTATTTTAAGGTAGAATGTTTTAAAAATGAAGCTAAATGAAAAAGCAAAAGATATTACCAGAGCTCAGCGTTTTGTGGGTTTTTAAGTCGTGCTTTCTCAAGGATTGCACGGGCACGTGTTAGCTGGCCCACTTTCTCTTCCAGACGTGAAAGTAAAAGCCACAAAGGTACAGAGTGGGGACATTTCTTTAGCTGAATAAAAAAAAATAATAATAAATTACAAAACATTTCTATTGCATTTAGATTTCGTTATAAGGGAGTGATGGATGAATCTTTTTTGACACTCCTCTTCTGCAAGGTGTTAATGGTCATTTTTAGAACAACTGTCAAGTCCGCATTCTTGCCCGTGATTGAATATCCTACAGAACTAAACTGAGAGACCAATTAAAGTCTCTTGCAGGTGTTAAGTTATTTAGCTGATTAGTGGGACTTCAGGTGTCTTCAATATTAAAACTGTCACAAAATTCTAGGATACTGAATTTGGGATTTTCATTAGTTATCAGTAATAATCATCAAATTAAAACAAAAACATGTTCAATATATTAGTCTGTGTGTAATGAATAAATATAATATTCACTTTTTGAATGGAATTATTGAAATAAATAAACTTTTCCATGATATTCTAATTTTATGACCAGCACCTGTATATATAGGCTAATTAAAATGTTTCATTTTACCAACATCAGACACTGAAATTTGAGGTAATTATGGAAAAAATATTGCTAAACTTAATATAATGATATTGATTTTGAAAGTCATAAATATGGATGGCCAGAACAATAACACGTGTGTGTATATAGCACGTGTGAAAAATCTCCTTGTAGGTCTGTGGGGTTTTTAAATCGGAGATATGTTTTTATCTTTTTTAAAAATCCTACACACGTAAAACTTTTTTTTGCATTCATTTAATCGTTCTACTTAATTACATGATTAATTAAATGTTACGTTAAAAAAAAAACTCCTTAAAAAAAGGCATTCTCTGCCTTGTGGAAAGTTATATTTAGTGCACCAGGCAGCTGCTTGTATTAGTCAGTGGTTGCTTATTGGTATGTAGACATAGAAGATGCCTCGTTTATTCCACGATGGAGCAAGGCTAGAGAAGTAATATTTATAAAAATTTACACCACCTGGCTTTTCCTCACAATGAATTTAAACAAGCCATGCGTCCAACAAGATAATTAAGCTCAATTACATTATTGTGATTGCAGCCATTAGACATTTGTCTATAGACATACATAATTAGAATAACAAAAAATTAAAATGGATTAAAATTACATGTCTGTATAATACTGAAAGATCAATTTTGAATTTACATAAAATTTCGGCTGATATTCAACACTTACTCCTTGATTGTAAGCCTCTCGACCCTTTTCAGTGTTGTCTGTCTGCTCCTCAATTTGACCCTTCATCATCCAAAGTTTGGGAAAGTCCTCATAATGTTTCAGGGCCTCGCAACATAGTGACTGGGCTGCAGCAATATTTCCCAGCACCCATTCTAATCTCACAGACTTCATAAACACCTGCAGAAAAAGATTGAGCTGATTGTAATATCAGACTTAATCCTTGCATAAATGCATTGCTAAAAATATTAACTGACTTTTTTAGGTTAGTCAACCTGTAATGAAACTATCATGATTCATTACTTGAAGTCATAGAACAGTTTAGCGTGTGAATGACAAACATGTGTAGAAATCTCTGATTAGTGGGATTTTGTAAGTGACATGCAGTTTTCCTAGTTTTAATCTTTAAAATTAGCATATATGTATGTATACACACACACAGATGGTATACAGTCACAAGGAAAAAGTACACGCTCTTATTCTTTATCAAGACATTACACCAGGTCATAGTTATTTCATAAAAAAGACAAAATGCAGGAATAGTGCCTTACAGCCCTTCCAAAATTGAATAGCAGCAGCACTGTAAATTCACTAAAATAATTTCTAAAGTTTTCCCTCTATTGCATTTTGTAAACATATACCTGAATAGTTAGATTAGTAAAAATGTCAAAACATCTGCTTTTATAAAAGTTGTTACACTAGTTGATAACCAGTAACCAAATGGAAACAATATAATTTTCACTAGTAGTAAACTCACAAACCAATTGCATGCATAGTAATATCAAAGGTGCTCCTTAGCCAACAAATCCGTGTAGATTCAAAAGTGTGGAGCGTGCACAGGTGAGGCATGCTGAGGGAGGCAGCAGTTAAGAGGATAAATCTAGTTAAAGAAAGGCTAATTTGGATGGCATGCTCTAAAAAAAAGGAAAAGTTGACAGCAAAAACAAAAAGAGAAATAAACATAAAAACAAGAGCTATAAAAGAGTGATCTTATTAACTCAGTTTCACATGAAATTGAGTTAACAAGAAGACTGCTGTTTCATTTACTTTCTTCATTAGCACACACTTTATGGTTCACTTTTTTCAAAAGCAATCTGTTTATTGTAGCTCTTGTTTTCAGAAGAAAAAAATATGTATACTTTTTTTTAAAAAAATAATTCAGTTCAAAGCGGGTAAAACTATAAATAAATGTTAAAATGTATTGAAATGAAATGCTGATAGAGCATTGTACTGTAGTGACTTAAAAGCGTGAATCATCTCAGATGCATCTTATGTGATAGATAGACAAAAAAGCAATCACAGTAACCTACCCTAGCAGTGGGAGCACTGCTACGAGCCTTAGCCAACAACCTCCGTGCTCTCTCATACTCATTATTCTCGGACTCCAGCTTCACAGCAGCCAGCCAGATCTCCTCACTATTGGGGTTGGCCTGGCATGAAAGAACACACACAATTGTTTAATCACATAGTCAAAATGACAACAGTTACCGCACTACGGTCCAAACCACATTTGACAGTCATTAGGTCGGCATTATTTTAAGTAAAAATTATAGTACAAAAAGGGGTCACGAACAAATTACGTTAATAAAATGACAACTATATTAAAAAAAAAAAAAAGTCTGTTTCTTTTAACAATAAGCCTAGCTCACCCTTAAGAGGACACCTTAAACAATTGTTACTTTAAAAACAATAGATTTAGATTGAATGTATAAACAATAAATAAAAATAAACATTATTTCTGATTAAGCACTATTATCATTTATCTGTTTCATTACACAAAGTCTAAAAGCCTAATGAGACTGTTGCAATCAAGTGGAACACCAAAGCAACCATTAGGAAAGCTTTAAAAACTGCCTGTCATTTGGTTATGTTCTTAGTGTCATTTCCAATAAGAAAAAAAAATGACTTGCTGGCTGAATAAAAGTAAGTTTACCTCAAACTTTGTAAGGAGAAAATTTCTGCTTACCAAGAAACGAGAGAGAAAAAATAATTCAATCCACCAGTGCAGCATTGGTGGTGATCCTAAAAATATTTTTTTACCTTTTCGCTATCCTCCTTTTTACAGTAAAAAAAGAAAAAAAATTGCGTTAAAGTGACAAAGAATCTCAAGAATATCTGGCAATTAAATTTTTCAAACAATACCACCTGAAGGCTAAATGATCCACATTTACCAGCAATTTTCATAACTGGCCCATACACACATTTCTCTGGCACTTTAATGCTTTTTATAATACAAAAACCTATAGATATTGAAAGATATTTAAATTCTTGTATGTAGACTTGTGCTATGAAACATTGTGGTTAAATTAATTAAAAATGTTCTTAAAAAGCTAGGTATGAAGTGCTGAAGCCCAGCCCATACTTGCTTGCAAGAGAACTTGCTTGTTCTCTTTATACTCACTCTTAATGACAAATATCAGTTAAACTCTTATATGTGGAATCTTCTAAAACATTGTTAGCTATTT
>JAOUQT010025315.1:0-11631 GCA_025769995.1 Xyliphius kryptos
ATATATTCAGTTGAAAATCTTTATTTAGTAGACAGTGGAATGCATTGAGAACAAAATAACATAAAAATTATCAAAATATAAATCAAAATTATTATTCCATGGAGGTCTGGAAGTTACATTGTGTTGTTTAAGTGTTCCCTTTATTTTTTTTTAGCAGTGTATATACTGTATGTATGTGTGTGCGTGAGTGATTTTAATAGCTGTCTGCAGGACTGTAAATATGTTTTGTGGTTTGTGAAGGGAATTTCCATTTATATTTCCACTTAAGGGCTTATTTTTTTAGACCTAAAAGCCAAACATGTTGATTAAGTGGAGGTGACTAAATGTAACACCAACCAGTGTGCCAGCCTTTATTTTCCAAGCTCACCAGCTGCGTGTTGTTCTGTTTATCACAAACTTTGTGTCACGGCCACGCTGGGCACGTATTTCTGTCATGACCATGCTGTAGAACCTGTGAGAAAGCGCCTGCGCCGGTGGAGAGACAGAGTGTCAGGTAGTGGAGAAATAATTATTTATTATTAAACAGAAAACCAACAAAAACCAGGGAACCGAGACAATGCGTGACAAAAACAAAGACGTGTACCGAACAGAGGATAATCCATCCATCCATCATTTTTCACTTAATACTGCACTAGGGTCACGGTGGAGGTCCTCATGCCCATCCAGGGAGAAGGTTTCACGCGCTGGGAAGTTACACCCAGGACAGGGCACCAGTCTATCGGTGGGCACACACTCATACACACACTCACACATACTATATGACCATTTAGGGCAGTCAATTTACCTTGAGTCCATGTTTTTGGATCCCAGATCACCGTGCTGCCTATTATTTTAATTTTTATTATGTTAAAATTTTAGTTTGGAAAAGGAATAAAGTTTTGGCCATATGATGTGCATTTGAGTGGCTTGAGTCTAATTTTATTACATTAACATATGATATATTCATTATTTGGAAGTCAAGATCTTGGTATTTAGTATTAATAGCGGCAGATGGCAGCTTATTCAGTGACAAAAATGCTGTAAAAGTTTCCACTGAGGTTTAGACTGGTAAAATGATGATGAGCCCTAGCTCTTCTCTGACCATAAAGTCAGTGAAAGAGTGAAATCTCGTTCTGCAGTAAAAAGCATCTTTACAATTAAAATATGTCACAACTGCTTAAACAGTAAGAATTATTGTAGTGTCCTCATTCTATGTTTAACTATGCAGACCTACAGACCACAACACTCGCTGTTCCTCTGCTAATAGGTAGTAAATGCTGGTTATGATGAAAAGTAATGTGACTGCCCTTGATCAATTTAATAGACAGTCTTTATGGTTTTTATTGCTTTAATTTTACCCTAGTGCATTGATAAAATAACACCATAATTCACTTGGAAACATTTAAAGAATTTGTGAATAGGACATTTGATTTTTCAAATTATTTTATTGAAGATAGAATAAGCATGATCTCTTTCAGAATAAACATTGTTGTAGGTGGGGAACCATGGGTTTATTGTTTCATGCACCAAGTGTTAATCATCTTAGCCAGAGTACACATTTGTACACATTTTGTTTTCACAATCATTTTATTAATATAATTCTGTGAAACCATAGCCTCTTCCTGTTGGGTACAACTGACACCAGAAATGCATTGCACATTTCCATTAATATACACAGGAAGACATTAAACTGACAAAAGCTAGAAATGTCAAGTATGTAATGTGCAGATTTTGTTGTTGGCATGTTCTTTTGAACTATTGCTTTTAAAGAAGAAGCCTATAACAAAAACATTTTCAAGACAGAGCTGTGGCTGCTAGATTTACTATCTGCTTCTAAGTAAAAACCACAGTTTGAACAGCCAAGTTAAAGACTCTTATTGACCTTTTATTTGACGTATTAGAAAAAATGAAGGAAATTATCTAAAACATAACAACTAACGTAAAATTAGAATAAAAATAATATTCACATATTCTAGAGCTTCTATTGTATATTATGCCTAATAATCAAGGTAAACTTTTAAATCAGGTTTGCACACTTTTCTGGCCTGACATACTTTTTCCAATAGACAAATCATTATCAGGATTTTTTTTTTTTTAAAAGCTTTAATGTTTAAACCTTGTTGGTTTTATTAGTAATACAAGGCAGTCCACTGAAAAAACAATCATTCTGACGATTTGTACTGAACGGTGTCAGCCAGGTGTGAGGAGTCTGTCCAGTAGCTGCTGATGCCAATTTTTAAGCAGGCTTCCAAATAACCATTAGTACGGGTGGATCAATATCTAAAACTTTATTGTTTTTATGTGGGAAAAAGGCTATTTCACATAAGTAGGTTGATCCAAAAATATGCTGTCAAATACGTGGCACATTTTCTTATGTTTGGATACATTTCTTCAGACAGCAAGTTTTGAAACTTCCTAACACAGGCCCTTGACTTCATTTGAATGTCAGATTGCAGACTAAAGTTTTGTCTTCCAAATCAGAACTGATATCTGTATGTAGCAGAAGAGCTAAATCCTTTCCTTCAGCTTATTCTATGTATGCACCAAGCAGCTGTCTCTGCAGAGGTCTTACCCGAATCGATCAAGTGGTTTTTGTTAAAACATCCATTACTTCAGGCATGTTTTAGAGCACATTTTAAACAAGACACAATTAGGCTAAAGGTTCACAGGTTGCTAAAAAAAACACTTCTTGGTTGTTGTAGAGTATATAAACCTCTGCTCCGTCCCGAAGTGTAAGTCTGTCAAATTACATGGAAATCGAACAAACACACACAACCTCAACGTTCTACTTTTTATATATAGATAGTGAGTATATAAGTTTGAAGAAAAAAGGAAGACAATAAAAGTAGTTGCTGCATTTTACTCAATGTGCAAAATCATGATCAAAATAGATGGTACCTAACATTAGCAAGTTGGTAAATATTCTGCTTTAAACTAAACGTAATGAATAATTTTTTTTATTACACTTTTAAGATATGTCATTAATAGCAGAAAAATTTTATTTTCTTAAAAAATGCAATATGCTAAGTTATTTGTTACACACTTAAGATATTTTGGATTTGACATCAAAAAAGTATAACAATACCACAGTTTATTAAAGCAATACGTCATGAGAGGGCGTGCATTATTGTGAGTAAACCACGGGAAACAGGTGATATTAGGCCTGACGCACAAGCAGAGTTACGCCTCTTCCCGTGGCTTATTTACAATAATGCACAGCCTCGAGTCATAAATACATTGATTGAAAGCAAAATCGCTAATAAAATCGTCTTTCGCGACATGATCCAGTCTGTTTTTTAAAATGAACTCTGGCACAAGTAAAATAGTTCCCATTTTCTTTAAAAAACAATTAGTGGCCAAGTTACAATAATGCAGTTTATGAAAAACTTCAAAAAATAGTATATTTTACATCATGCACTTAGACGAATGTGAAGCAGTCAGAGGTGTGGGTTATTGCAAATAATGTCATGGCTCAGCCAATCAGATTTGAAGACCGGAACTCCTTTTTTTATAATTTGGTATTTAAAACTAGATGTGATGACATGAAGCCCAAAATAGTTATTAGACAACATGATTTGTAGAAGAGCAAAGCTGTAGAAACATGACTGATTTTTTTGTTATCTTTGTTAGATTGAATCTGGCTTAAAACTAGTTCAATTTAAAAGCAAAGAACAACAAACAGTTAATTTCACATGATCAGTTTAATTAGACAAGAAAGCAGAAAGCAGCTTCTGCTACATAATGTGGTGTACGAGTACAAGCCGTGGATTTTCTTCTTTGCTGATGCCAAACACATGCACATACGCAAAAATTACCCAAATTATAATCTGACCGTTTTCATTTAAGTCACATTACCATGACCATATTGAATTTATAACCACAAAAGAAAATAATTTGAACACTTTGGAATTTTTTCTACACAGTTATTAAATGGTGCATCACATTAGTGCAGACTTGGATTTGCATCACATCAGGATGGAAGTGTAAATCTAAACGTTAAAAATGTAAATTGAAAGGATTTGTATAAGGTACAGGTATAAATAACAGAAGTTCTAGGAGGAAGTTTATCAGGAGGAACTTCATATCATAAAGCAAGACAATGATCCAAAACATAGTGTTAACTTTACAAAGAATTTCACTTTAGGAAAAGGTGTAAGGTTCATAACTGGCTCAATCAATTACTAATGACATTATTCATCTATTTTGAAATGTTCAGCTTCAGAATGTTTAAAAAGCTTTAGACCTCCAGAAATCCAACAATTGAATGAGGTTGCAGTTTATTAAAATTGCAGGTTCGATCACTTGTCTGACTGGTTCTTCAACAGTTTAAATTTTTTTAATGCAATTTCTTTCCTGCAACCGAATGTTGTTTGGCTCTATTAGCTCAGCTTATTCAAACCTTAATACGTCTCTCATCGTATAAGTTCACACTGGTAAGGGGGTGTGGTATCTCAGTGGTTAGGGTGTTGGGCTATCACAAGGTTGTGGGTTCATATCCCAGGTCCACAGACGTTATCAATATGAGCCCTTGAGCAAGGCCTTTAACCCTCATTGCCGCATGGGTGCTGTTTGGCCAAACTTGTGTTCTATATGTAAGCACCATATTTAACTTGTCTACCATAATTTTTTTGCTACTTTAAGTCTGTACACAAAAAATCCCGCAAACAGTTTGGTGAAGACATGTCAACAAAGGAAATGGATTACTGGAACCATGTCCTATGGTCTGTTGAGAGCAAGATTAATTAGTTGGGTTCAGATGGTCTCAAGCTTTTGTGGTGCAAATAGGTGAGGAGTACAAAGATGAGTGTGTCATGCCTACAGTCAAGCATGCTCTGGAGCTGCATGAGTGCAGCAGGTGTTGGGGAGTTGCATTTTACTGAGGGACACGTGAACTCCAATATGTACTGTGGAATACTGATGCAGAGCATGATTCCCTCTCTCTGGAAACTGGATTGTAGGGTAGTTCATGCCCAGGAGAGTTAAGGTAGTACTGGAAAATAATGGAGGCTACACAAAATATTGACACTACAGGAACTTTCACCAAGGGGTGTACTCACTTTTGTTGCTGGGGGTTTAGACATTAATGGCTGTATATTGAGTTATTTTGAGGGGAGAATAAATGTACAGTACAGACTACCGTTCATTGTGTCAAAGGGTCATTTTGTAAGTTTTGTCCCATGAAAAAAAAATACTTAAATATCTGCAGTAATCTGAGGGTGTACCCACGTTTGTGATTCACTGCACTTACCCCTTTGGCAACAGCAATCTTGACACAAACACGTGTCAGGTACATATGTACGTTACTGTTGTTTATCAATTTTTAACACTGCCAGGCTACTCAAGGCTCGGTTCTCACAAGGTTTCCTTCTTTAAAAACATAAATACCAGCAAGTTTTCCCCCCGCCACGGTCACTTCAGCTAGTTTGTAAAAAATGCTATATAAATAAATGTAACATTTAACATAACATTTGATAAACATCTGCATAACATCTGCATAACCTAACATCTGCTAAATGACCAAATGTTATAAGTAAATTTAGCTTAAACTTAACTAATGTTTTCCAATTCGGTTTCTCTCTGGGTGGCTGCAGCCACAGCTGCCTTTGTTTAATCGTGAATCCACCATTCCATTTATTTCCCGTCTTAATTTTTTAAACAGAAAAGTGTTTGTGGCAGGTGAACCTGACAAAATATACAATATACAAGGAAGTAAACATAGTGCGGGTATATTGTAATTTTATCATTTAAAAATGATGCTGTTTCAACACCAGTGCAATAATGTTGTACAAGTTACTTTATACACGCGAAAAACAATCGTATTTCGAGATACCTAATCTGTTATTTGACTCTTTACACTTCCTGTTTGCTGTTGTTCCAGTTAAAAAACCTCACAGGTGAACTTTCCTACATGTATTTTCATCACTTGTTTTATAAATATCTTAAATAGTTTCATGTTCTAGACACACACACATATATATAAATACACTAAAAAATACAATAATGGCAGTTGTCTGTTCATTTTTGAAAGACATGGTCAGAGGTGGTTTTATCTTCCTCATTTAACCAGAGGAAGTGTTCAGACCGAGGCAGAGTTAACACATTTAGACTTGAGCCTGTCACTGAATCTAGCAGTATCTGCTGCATTGTGGAGGTCACAGGTCTCTGCAGGGCAGAAGATTCAAATTTAGTCTTGCTGGGACAATGTTGTTAAGATTATGGATTATCAATGATGACCTCCCTTCTTCCACTGTAGCTTAGTCACATCAAAGGTGATCAGATACCAAAGCGAAGGTAAAATATTTTTGATGGTTACCCTACAATATATCGCTTAAAGTTTATAACTGTTTTTGCGTGCTAATTTAAAGGTATATAATTATTATGATATTTCTCATGTTTGCCTTAAAGTAGGCTGTGTCATAAAGCGTTGATTTTTTTTTGTATATGAAAGTTAATAGAAACTAGTATGTATACACCGTCATTACTATGCACACTTGTATTTTACATGGATTTTAACTAGCTACGTCCATTTTATTTGTGGTATGTAGATTTTAAAAACAACTATGATACTTTACATCAATATACTTTCTGCTGAAGCAGCTACCTATTCTTACAGCTGATACATTCATGCAGAAATCAAATATTGATTTATAGCTCAGTGTACAAAGGGTTACAATAAATGGACAAAAGTATTGGGACACACTTTACTGCAGGAGATTTTATAACACGATTTGAATCCCATTTATCAGCTATGCTCTTCAAAAGGCTATTTCATATATTTAGAGTGCCTGTGGACATGTTTGCCCATTAGTTCAGTAGAGGATCTGTGAGGTCACACACTGATACTGGACAAAAAGGCCTAATGGAGTTAAGTTCAGAACATTGTGTGAGCTGGGTACTTTTTTTATGCTAAACATACAAAGTTGCATTGTGTACTGTGAAACTGTTATGCAGGCACAAAAGTGGCCCTTCCCCAAACAATGTATGGCAATGTGCCTGATTGTAAATAGATATATAGAATACTTTATTGATCCTGGAGGACATTTGGCAGTGAGCAGCACATTTATACTAATAATCAACAATATACTATTGTAAAAAGCAGTACATAAAGTGATCTATTTTGCAGTTTTAAACACAGAAATTTGCTATCCATATTTAGCCTATCCGTGCAGTAAAGCACTTATATATATCTACACACACTGGTAAAGTAAGCACACATGCCCAAAGCGGTGGGCAGCCCTGTATATGGCACCCAAGGACCATTTGGGGTTAGGTGCCGTGCCCAAGGGCACTTCAGCCATAGTATTTGGTGGGACCAGGAATCTGGTTCCTTATTACAGACCCAATTATTTACAAAGATTTTTCCCAATACAGCGCAGTAATAAACACCTGAATTAAACACCTTAATAAAATATTAAAGTTGTGTCTTAATACTTTTTCCATACAGTGTACCCAGAAGAATTATACAGTACTTACAGATAGTTACAACATGTTTAGTATGAACGTTAATACATTTGATTATTGTGTCTTTTTGTATTCATTTATTCTGCATAATCCTCTATTGCGGTCGTGGTGGGGTTCCCCATGCCCATCAAGCGGGGAACGTTTCGGGTGCTGAGCAAATACACCCGAGACAGGGCACCAATCTATCGTTGGATACAGCCACACACACAAACACACACTATATGGGGCAATTAAGAACATTCAGTTAACCTTGAATCCATGTTTTTGGACTGTGGGAGAAAACTTAAGAAACTAGAGGAAACCCACACAGACACGGGGAGAACATGGAAACTACAACCAGATTGGTATTCGAACCTGGAATCACCGTTAAGCCCCAGTGCTTTTTTGTTTTTTTTTTTTATTTATTTTTATTATACTTACTAACTAAAAGTGCATTAAACCACATTCCTTTATACTGCATTTAATGTGCATAGGTTAAGGGTTGCACACGTACAGAATTTTACAGATATTCTTGCACTTTTCATTGCAGATTTAAAGGCTACACACCAAGGTTTATTTATCATTAAATGCTGAATTATTGTTCTTTTTTTAATTAATCTATTAAAAATCTATTAAATCTATTTAAATAAAATACTACAAAATTATAGATATACACAATATATATTTTTTATACTTTTAAATATTTTATTACAATGTCAAAGCATTTTCATCATCTAATGTTAATAATGTTATAAATCATGTACATAAAAATGTTAGGAAGCAATTTAAATAAAGTCTGTTTTTAAATGCACATCTAACCTAAAAACACAAAATCTCAATTGCAATGTTACAAGATGTCCAGTGGAAAATGGTGGTAGTCTCTTACTCCCCACAGCTTCCCCATCCTGCTGAGTGTGTCTTGTTGGAGATAACACTTTAGATACTTTGAGGAAGTTGCGAAATTGAAAGCACAGTGGTGACTGTTATAGAAGCTTTGTTCTAATATATTAGACAAATAATTGTTATGTATCTATCTGCTGCAGCAGTGTGGTTATTAAGGGCATCATCATGGGAAATGTAATGAGAGGTCTAGGAGCTGAGGATCAAAACAAAACTAGCTTGGATACTTCAATTAAAGGTAAGGCTGAGCATTTTTAATTGTTCTTGCAGTTACCTTACACTAACAATGATCCAGTACTAAGCTTTTCTTTTGTGCGTAAATTAACCTTTTGACACATTAAACAATTACATTTCACTACCTTTTTTTTTATTTCTACCTTTGTCTGCACTCAGCCACAGATTATGATAACCTAATAGTACTTTCTGACTACCCATGCATTGATGTAAGTGAGCCGATCTTCAGAATGGGAGAGAGCCTAAGGGGTCTTGCCAAGTAGGTTTCCCATCACTTATTTGTATGTCATATGATCTTTCTTAAAATAAAACATTTTAAAATAACAAACCAATTCTTTTTGCTTAATTACAAAACAGAGAAGCCAGCTGGTGGAGAGTTTGCTCTTTACAAACTGGAACTGAGAACTATATTCCAACTAACCATGTGGCTAAAGTTTATCACGGGTAGGTGCAGTGCATTATGGTTATGAGCAGCTAAATTAAGACTTGTGCCAAGTAAAATTTAAAACACAGATTATTCATAATATATAACGAATAAAAAAAAAAAATAATAAAAAGACCTCTCATCTAATTATCTTCTGTTTAATCCTATACTAGTGTGGGGGGCACATTCAAGGGGTGAATGTTTTGGGTCCTGAGCAGATAAACCCAGGACAGTGCGCCAATCCATCACTGAGCAAACACTCAATGACACAGACACACAATATAAGGGCAAAACGCAGCCAATTACTCTTCCACAAATCCATGTTTTTTTAATTGTAGGAGGAAAATGGAAAAAATAATTAAAACGGCGGTACAATGAAACAGCGGTTATCATTATTGAAAGCTAAGAGCAAGACATCAGGGTTCAATTTCCATTTTGGGGTGGACACAAGTTTTTTCTGTTCTTTTCCGGGTACTTTTGTTTTACTCCACATTTTAAAGACATGTTGATGGAGGAATTGGGTGATGTACCTCATATGAGTGTATGTGTGTTATGTGCCATACCAAATTATATGGTTTATACGTGCAATACAAAAACCTGTGCAATACTTCATCACATCATATTACTGTTTATATATATATTACTGTTTATATATATATATTCCGCTTAATTCTCTAAGAGGTGGTGTCGCTAGTGTGTTCCTCATGCCACCCAAGACTGGGGTGCCAATCTATCGCTGGGCACACACACACACACACACACACACACACACACACACACACACACACACACTATAGTGGCAATTTAAAGCAGCCAATTTACCTTGAATTCATGTTTTCGGACTGTGGAAAAAAAACTGGAGAACCTGGAGGAAACCCACACAGACATGGGGCGAACATGGAAACTTAATTTTGATTGGAATTCGAACCAGGAATCCCCAACGCTAAGACACGAACATGCTAATCACTAAGCCACTTTGCTGCCCCATTTATACAGTATATTATACTGCCAAAAAGCTTATATTTCCATATTTCTTTTTTACCTCAGCTACTATCACTTTACTTTATAATTGCTGTATTTATTATTAGTACTTTATACTGTATTTAAGTATATTGCATATTCTTTTGCATTTAAAGAAATACTTGTTGTTATTACTTTTATTTTTTCAGTAAATTTTAACTCTTTAAATGGTGCACCTTTAACTACTGCAATTACTCCCCGGAGATTAATCAAGTATTCTGATTCTGATAAAACCCTTCACCATGAAACCCTTTAGATCAAAATCATTTTAAACTATCTAACTCATAGTACACACAATTAATTGAAATATTCTTTCAAGTGTACTTTATTTTTAAATGCAAAATAGAAGCTATTGGCTTGTATTGAATTAATAATAATAATAATAATTAGATATAAATTTATATATAATTTATTTGTATTGTTATGTGACTTCTTCTGGATTATATCATTTATCTTTAGGTGGCTCTTTGAGGGAGTGGAAAGGCAAAAGGCAGAAGAGTTATTGCTTTTACCAAGCAACACAGTCGGCTCCTTTCTTATCAGAGAAAGTCCTGGTCAGCGAGGTATGAATAGAATATCTGTGTGAAGACCTATTTTATTGCTTATAGCCTTGACATTAGCATGCACCACATGAACAACATGAAAATACAATTTAAATATGTTGTACTGCTAATAGCTAATATGTTCCACAGGTGTTTACTGTCTCTCAGTGAGACACAGAGTCATTAAACACTATAAAATCCTTCGCTTGGACAATAGTTGGTACTACATCTCCCCTGGCCTCACTTTTCAATGTCTTGAAGACTTGGTCAACCACTACTCAGGTAAGTATGTTAAACAGATCTTATTGCAAAGAAAACTTATTTCGCTATAGCAGTGGGGAATTTTAAATTTTCAACAAACCTCACTATTGTTAGAAACTAGTAAACAAAACAAAAAAAAAACTGCTCCAGAAGCGGTAATGCAAATGAGTCATGACTCTAAACTACACTCGGCTACAACATTTTACAGGATGAAACTGTGAGCAGACATTTAAAAGTGTGATTCTTTAAAAAAATGCTTGTGGTTAAGAAACCAGCCTTGTAACCTGAATGTCCCCGGTTCAATTCCGAGTCCCATGACATACTATAGTTCAAGTAAACCTGAGTAACGCACCTAACCCTAATTGCTTGGTTTACTCAGTGTGCAAGTGCTTTTATATACTGTATATGTGTGTTTCACTGCACAAATGGATTAAATGCGAAAGACAAATTTTTGTGTGTAAGTACATTAGGCAAAAATATGACTCAATACATATCTAATTGTCACGGCTGCGTGCCGGTAGCCAAAACAGACGCTCGCTCGGTCGAGCTGGAAGGAGCAGGTTGCCAGGTGAGGGTGCAAAATGGTGTTTATTAACAAAGTGGTTAAACGCAGAATACACGAAACTAAGACCGACACGCAACACTAAACAATATAAACGACACGAGACACGGACAACCGGAAACGAGGAGCAAATAAAGGAAGAAGTTCTCGACACGTGAACAAAGGAACCAATGAGAATATAAAACAGTTAATTAACTAAACCACACAAAACAAGTTAACTACTGAAAACGGAACACAAAAACAGGGCAGGCGCGCCGAGCGCACCTGAC
>JAOUQT010025324.1:0-11631 GCA_025769995.1 Xyliphius kryptos
ATCTACAGAAATAATAAAAATATTTTTTTTTAAATTGACACTATAAATTACAAAAAAGGTAAAAACGGTGAGAAAGGAATATATAGATGAATAGAGATACAGATAATTGCAGAAATACATTTGTAACTATATAACTAATCATATATTTCTGAGATGAAATATATGATTATGATAAATATATCTTTACCAGCAGAACATGCTGTATATATATTCTTATGTAAAGTGTATGGGTAACTTGATGTTTTCTTCATTATGAGAATCAGTTAACTTGTTGTGACTGTGGCAGTCTTGATCAGACACTGATATGTGAATGAGAACCAAAGGAGGGGGCTAAATGTTTGGGTAATTGTCTGTGTGTCTGTGCTGAATGTAAAGGGGAAGAGAAAAGCTCTCAGTGGAAGTTAAAGAGAGACAACGATGCATAAAATCTATGTGTGGATATGTATATGCATTTGTGTCTGAAAACACATTGGAGTTGGAATCCCATTAATTTAATTAATCGTTCACACTTCTAGGGTCAGAAATAATGGGTCTGTCTGATGCTCTGTGTTCTGATCTGTTATGCATGTAGGTGTGTTCCTACACAGGATGGGTTTATGATGTGTCGTTGGCTTCCTGCTCTCTACATTGTTAACCTCTAGCAAATGGGGTTTGGCTATGACAGGTTTTGTCATTGTAAAAAAGCAAGTGCTTACATATCACCTGAAGCCATACAATTTATGGTGTAATGCTATGAAGATCTGATTTCTGGAAACAGGCATCTCTCCTTATTCATACATGTAATAATAGACTGGTGTAAGCACTGATATTGGCAGCTCCATGAAGGCGATTTGGCCCCTCATAGGTGTCATAAGTCATCTACTGATCCCACATGTGGAATGCAAGCTGTTTTAAGAGGCCTGACCTTCCTGTTGCCATTTAGCCAGAGCTGGACGGAAGCACAACTTCCCAAATGACTTATTCATAGGTCTTATGGGAGTCCAAAATGCCTAGGCTGGGTAACCTGGGTCATACCAGTTTGACATCAGCGATGGCCTTAGTTCCACCTCTGTTCCTCCTCGCCTCATTCGCATCCTGGTATCCTCGTGTTGTGACTTGTTACAAATCCTCCAATTTGCTCAGCTGTGTGAAGAGCCAAGAGGGCATCGATATCATGCCATTTCCAACTGATCAGAGCCTGATCTCAGGTTTCAGACAAGCTGAGAAGAAGCAGGGAAGGGAATGCTTTCACACTGCCCTGCTCCAATCTTGCTGCTACACACCAACCTCATTCTGCTTATTGATTGTGTCGCATCTTGTATTTAACACTTATCTGCCAAACAAGAGCCAGTGAAATTATGTGTGTGGTCCAGTTCAACTATGATATGAAGCCTCAGTGCACAGAAACTGTAATGCAAATAACCTCTGAAAAAATAGGTCCTACACAAATATACCAAAAAACTAATAATTTTGAATGAATTTTTGAGAACGATGGTTAGGATGCTGCCTCAGCAGGAAGAGGAATCTCAACATTGATTTGGTATAACTTACGTGCTTAGGGAATGAGGTTCTGGGGCAGGTGCTGCACAGACGAAAACACCAAAAACATTCTCTGTTCTCTGAATTTAACAAGGTTAATCTACTTAATTTAATATTCCAACATTAGTATAAGCCCTTTTATGTTTACATTGTATATTAATCTATTTTGGAATGAAATTAAACCCCAGTAAAATTAGCACGCCTGCCGCCATTATCCTCAGTTCCCCCATTTTCATATAACTCTACACCACAATTAAATCGATCAAATATGAGGATGTGAAAGTAAAACAACCTAAAAAAGCATTCTAAAAAAGCAAGCGTGCAGGTGGTTTTAAAAGACTGTTTGATTTGAGGACATACCGTTAGTTTTGGCTAACGTAAATGTAAAGGTTAAAGACATCACAGAGGAAAATTTGAGTAATTTCATTAAATAATAAAAATTGAAATGAATCAATGCAGAGGAATAGGACATTACTAGATATTGTGTGCTACAATACATTTACCATCCGCTGTCTAATCAGTTTTTTGACTGTAACAATGCTGTCATTGTAGTATGAAAATATAAGATACGTGACAAACATGGAACAAAAAGAAACTGCCAGGTTTAAAAATATCTTCTGAGAAGATAGGAAATGTTGGCAAGTATGACATTACCCATAGGCATATAACAGTATGTCGTCATTCCGATTGAAAAAAGTTTTTTATTGTCCCCGGGTGTCCAAACATTGTTCCACCATTCCCACTATGGTGCATCCCTTAAAACCTGATCCTGGCTGATTTTCAGGCTTCCTGATCGATTTCCCTGGGTGAAAATAAGAGGATACGAAAGCATGTTAGACTCTCTGGAATCAGATCCAATCCATTAGGGGGATCAATACGCTGAAGGCGAAAGGGAGAAAAAGAGCCCTGAGTGTTGACAAAACCAAATAAATATAGATGTGCGAGAGAGCAAAAATTAGATTACTGTCAAAGAATCTAAGCACAACACTTTTAACCCTTAACCTAACAATCTGTGTTTACACCACAGTGCAAGGGCACAGGAGGGCATGCGCTAACAGACATGAAAAAGCATGCAGCACGCAGGCTCACACAGGGGAAGAACACAGCAGGGCTCCACTAAGTGGCCCTAACCCCACTCAAAGCGGCAAAATAGATTGCAAATGCGATGCAGAAATGAAGCTCCTAAAAAAGTATCACTTACGGAACATTAGTAATTGATTTTATGATCTCATATAAGCTGTTACTTTGTATTATTCCACAAAAATTTGTCAGCTGCTTTGGGCTATGCCATCGCTTCTTCAGCAATGTTATATTGAACTTCTTTCTGCTCTTCAGTATATCTAATGTTTTATCTCTCTTTGTACTTTTCATGTGGACTGACCAATCATAATAACTTTCTACTGTTAGGTAAGTGCATTTATATATATATATATATTTGTATATATATATTGTTTTATTTTTGCATCAACTTAAGTTTGGGTTCACACATGCTCACACATGCTTACACTATACCACCGTTAACCAACCCTCTCATATATAAAAAGGACTGAATCAAATAAGGTTCATTATATTTCTCATTACAACCATGTCATAACCACAAGCTATCATGGATATTCCACCAGCTCCATGTGTTTGGTGAAGCAAAACTGCCAATTATTATTGTGGTGGCGACAGCCATGTAAAGCTACATCATGTAACATTTTTTAAATGCTGGCAGTGGAAGAGAAAGCAACTTGTTGGAATGCAGACACTCTACCCACACCCCAAGCTCCCCATAATCCCTCCATAATGGACTGGCAGCAATACCAAGGTCTGCTTTCCAGATGGAGCCTTTGTACGGTTTAAAAAACTGGCACTAACTCTACCCAGACCCCTATTGCTGCTGCACCCTCAGACACATCCGCCCACAGTTTTGGTACACAAACACACACTAACCACACACGCGTACTGTATATGGTCATTCACAACTTCATGCCTTTTCTCCCCTAACCTGCTTGCTTAGTTTCCCGCCATTTTTTTCGTGTGGTAAAGATTTCACTCACGTAACTTCAGACCATGTCAGTGAGGAAAACTTGGTTGATTAAACATCTTTTGTCATTTCATTTCTCAAATGTCAACCCAACACTACAAAACTAAAAGTTTTTAGATTCTATCTGCAGTGTGAATGAAGAGTTTAGTATCAGTTGTACAGGAACCTTATCCTGCCAATGCGCTAGTAAAAAGGCAGTTAGATCTCTGAACCCATGTGAGCAGTTAATAGTCTTTGAAACTCACATCAAGCAGGTTGGAATGGAATGAAACTATGATTTCCTACTTTTTAAGACATGTCCTGCATAATACAAGTCCCATAGGGCAACACTGGAAAATATATCATACCTGATTTTTCACTTGTGAAAACATACATTTTTTTAATTATTAAAATACAATCACAATGTTTGCCAGAATGCAAAAAAAGAGGTATTTGCATTTTATAAAGAAAACTTACAATTAACTTTTAGAATAGTGCACTTTAAAAAAAAAAAAAAAATGCAATTTAAAAAAAAAAAAACTTAAGAAATTAGGAAAGGAACAGAAATTTGTCAGACAAGTTGGTCAGGCAAATTAAGTATACTCTATTGTTTGCTGCCAGCTTGTTTCCTACTTTGACGTTGACATGTGGAGAAAATAAAAACACAGGTGACTGACAAATTTAAAAGACGACTCAATGTTTCATTTTTACTGAACGAAGTTATAGTTTAATGGAACAATGTTATTGCCGTGCAATGGATGGTTCGATTACTTCATTAGTCTCCGAGTCCTTTTGCCATCACTTAATAATTCAATTTAAAGTCCTCCCCTCAACCTCTTTTCTCTGTGGTGCACCCCACAAAGAAATCATATTATGGGCACAACACTTCTAAATCATGGAGCCTGCACCCTGAATGACATAAAAAATGACCACGGGGGGGTTACACAGAGTTCAGGTCGGATAATGAAACGACCATGGAAGTAATAGAGAGAGAAGAGGTGTTCTGAATATGGAGGGAGGCAGCAGGAGGGGTTAATAAAAGGGGTTCATTTAGAGGGTATATCCTCACTCTGACCTGTCTCGCTTCATAGCTTCTCCATTTTACCTTCTCTACTTTCCTCAGTGATGAACTGCACAGATGGATTGAAAATGCCTGTTTATGTAAGTCATCATTGTTAGGTGAAAGAAGATGCTGCGATAGATCTAGCTAGCCATAAATTCCACGCTATTTACCGTCTGTTTGTGGCACAAGAGCCGAGAAAGCAATTCCTCCTTCTTCTGTTCTCGTAATCCATGTTGTTAGCAACATAATACTTTTTTAATTTGACAGCTATATTCTGCTTGCTAATGCTGTCATAGTTAACTGCTGGCTGAGATTAAGTTAACTCTGATCAGATGGTACATTTCCAAAGAGACAAATTCGAGTGTCAGTTTCAGTCATAACAGACCTGGTGGAGTTTGGCTCTTGGAGACAGTTAATTCTGCTTGAATTCCAACAGCAGGGAAAAGGCAGATGGTGGTGGAGGCTTTGCAGGTGCACTTTCCCAACTGACACCTGTCAAATGTTTACAGCTCTATCCAGCTTGTTGGAAACAAGCCCCCTTCTCATTATCAAATACTTCTACCCTCTGTCTCCGGTTGACTGCTGCTACAAACATCAACAACATGTGTCCTCTGACCCCAGGTCTGTTACCCTACTACCTGTTTGGAATAACCTTGTGATCTGGCCAGAAAGCAAAGGCAGAGCCAATGGCTCATTGCAGGCATCTCCAGCAGGTCCTTATGCAGCCTATATGTAATTAAATCGAGAGTAGGTGAGAATCAATGAGGCTAATTGCAAAATTAAATTCAGCTTTTAAACTGGAAAAGAACTGTTTTTTTTTCATTGTAGAAAATAGATTCAACACCAAAAACATGCTTTTTACAAATTCAACTGGAATGTTGCAACATACAGACACATAGGAATAAATACAATAGAATTAATGGCTCAAACAAGAAAAAAAAGAAAAATAAGCTGAACAAGATAAAATACTAATTTAGGCAGGTATATTTATTCAAGGTAAGACTTTTGTAACTTGGGTGTAAGCAACCATACCCCCATTGTCACATCCATCCATTATATAGCGGGTGAGGATATTCTAAATGAAGCACCTGCATTCCACCACCACAAGCCTTTTAATAATGGTCACTGAAATTGCATCAATTCAGATTAATGTTTTTTCATTTGTTTTAAAAGCCAGAGATAAAAATGTTTTACTTGATAAATTTAGCTGGAAACTGACAGCATTTATAACAGAAATAGTCTATTTACTTATTTTTATCAAAACTAATATATATCACTTTACATATTTTTGGACCTTTTGTCTCAAACCTCTGACTAACGAAAATGTGATTTCATTCTTTTAGCCTCCCGACTAAGCGAGAAATATGAAAGTTGGGATGCTGCAGCATCCCATTGTTGACTTTCTTTTATGAAGCATACAGAAGATGTCTTCATTTAAATCTAAGCCCTGTGGCAAAGATCCAGTAGGAATTCAGCCATTTACGTGGCAGCTTAGTGATTAGTAATAAAAAAAATTATGGGATTCCATACATATGTCTAGCTGTCATTTTTATGAGGACGTTTATACAGCAGCCTCTGCCATCATCAGGCCCAGGCGGCCACTACCCAGCAGCAGGTTTAGGACCACGCACACATCTTGCAGACCCATGCACCTTACAGGATGCACTGGCAGGAGCAGGGAAGGAAAGAACCAAGAAAAGGGGAGGGAAAGGGAGGTGCTTTATGGTTTAAAGAGCAGCTATACCTTTTAGAGTAATAGGATAGCTGGGATTTGCTGCAGCAGAAGCCAGTCTGATATGATATTTACTGGCCCTGGTCCTTTGGGAGCATTGAGCTTAATGTGGCTCCCATAAGAGGGGTCCAAGGTTTTCGTGTAGATGTATTTACAGTAGGTTATATTCACAGGCTGTTGCAATTAATACACTTAATCTAACTGTCTGGTTGTAACCGGTCCATGGACCATTATGATTTGAGCACAACTATGACCTTTGCTTGAAAATATGCATAAATTCATTAAAATATATATATATATATATAAATTAAAGGAAGCGGAAACGTTCTGAATATTACACTAAATTAAGTTTGTTTTGGAGGTTTTCTTTTTTCAGCATGTCTACGCCCTGAACGTGAACTCCATATATTTACGGTACTGATTTTGGTGTAGAAGACTTCCATAACCCTGACCTCTATCCTACTGAAGATTTTGGGACAAACTAAAATAGAGTACCACACTTGATATTACTGCTAATGGAAATGTTGCATAGTATTAAGGTCCAATACCTGATGACGTCTGCTACCTGCGGATTCTGCTTGAGCTGACTTGAGCAACTAGTTTCAGAGCGTGGCCAGGGTCTCACATTCTGCATCTCAAACAAGAGCAAATTAATACAGTTGAGCAGGAGGGTCAGAAAGGCAAAGGGCTTGAGAAGGTGAGGCTACACAGAGAATCGATATTGAGGCAAGATGAGAGGGTGAGTGTGTTCTCCACTAACAAGTGTCTTAACAAAGTTAGAGGTGCATCACACCTGCGCCGGTCCAAACAGTTGACTAATGGCGCGTAACAAGAGGGGATTAGACCAAGGAGAGTCCTTCATTCCAACTGGAGAATCAAGTTAACCCTTTACATAGGTTCCACTGGTGCCCTAATGCAATTAACACCATTGAGCAAGGGGTTAAGACAAGGTTGCCACGAGTCTAGCTCCTGCCCGGGGCCCAGGCATTGAGGGGGCAAAATGGGCTAGAATAACACAAAGGGGGAAGAGGTGATGGGTCCCCAAGGGGAGTCAAATCTGAGGAACTATACAGCTGAAGACCAGGTCACTGCAAGAAACACCCAAGTCAAGACCAAGTCCATCTTAATATATAAATCTTTTCTTATCTCACACATACAACACACATCTTGTATGCATTCTTTGTTTATACACTATGAATACATTAAGCTGAGTTTAAATTTTGAAACTTAACACAGTTGTGGCATATATATATATCCAGTGATACACACGTATGCTATCCTACTGTACCGTCACAAAGATGACAGATTCAGTTAGTTCCATGACTGGCTTTCCATGCAACTGAATTACAGTAAAAACGACACACTAGATGGTTTGATGGTGCGTTCAATACAACTCTCCTGCTATAACCCAATAATTCTTATCACCACATTACTCTAGCAGAGTCTTCACCTCGATAAGTGAACATTGGTCCTGCTTTATGGCTGATAATCTCAGACAGCCAGATATGATCAGAGGCTTTGGGGGCCACTGACCACTTAAACCAGGCAGAGCCCTTTCAGCAGCGTAATAACCAGCAATTGTGGAGCTCGCATCTATCAACGCTCATATCGACCTGGCAGCGCTCTGGCCACAGATGCCGGGCCTATTAGCCCCCCTTTTGTTTGTTTTGAATGAGAATAGAAAAGAAATTGGCTCGTTTTTGATCTTATTGTCAGTAACTCGACCTCCCCGGTGGCCAAGACGAAAACCAATTATAATCTGGTTAGGGAGGTACAGCTAGCTTTTCTAATGCTTTTTAAGAGACAAAAATATGGTGACGGATAATAATGTAAACAGGGGAAAGCTTTTGGGCCCGCCAACCACAACTATAGATTTTCGCCTATGTACCTTTGTGGCTCCAGCCGAGGCATAAGAGCTGCCGGGATTGGTTTTGAATTTATGACAGACCAAAGTGTGTTTGATTGATAGAACTGTTTAAAAGAGGCCTACATGACCATTTATTAAATTACTAAAGAGAGACTGAGGGCATGCAGAAATCTGTAGAAACTGCTGTGGGTAATGGAAAATCAAAAGATCACCTCTCAGAACCAATCAGAAGACAAGCAAGTCTCAAATACAACTTTTATTACCCAGAGGTGACTTTTGGTGACAATACTGACTAATTATACATACACATTTGTACAGAACTTTACTGACTGCCTAAATAGTCATTTTAAATTGTAAATATTCAAGTATTATTTGGTTGATGCATTATTCCTATTCCAGCGGTGTAACTATGATGTTCAAATGAACTGAACTGCTGCACTAAAAGCCCCTCACCACATCAGTGTCACAATGACAATAAACAATACACCACTAAAAATTATAACCAACAGGGGACTAACAAAAACAAAGAAAACAGATGTACTACAGTTAACTGTAAAACTACAAAGTCCATTTATATGGTAGGTGGAGAAATAAACAATGGAGCTAGAAGGCTGTGTGTTCGACTTTTGGCTAGCATTGTATATGCAAGTCACTATCGTTAGCATGTTGTCTGGTAGTTACTTTCATATGTTGCAGACAGTATTAAAACAGCCCATTGGAAGTCAACGAAACACAGTTGCATTAATCATTGATTGGTTTTACAAGCTATTTATATGTCTATGCAAATTTTTGCCCATCTAGCATTTGTGAGGCCTGATATGTCAAACCATCTATACACTACCTACAACCTAGTTAACCATTAAACAGCTTGTCAAGTTAAACAGATTTACTGCTTTTACAAACACTACGCATATCATTTGGTCTGCTAGCGCTAGACAATTTCTGCTAGAGAGTGGGATCTTCAAAAGCTTTTTGTGCTATGCTATGCAAAGACTATGATGATCCTTAGTCCCTGCAGTGAGAAACAGAAAGTGTATACTTCCAAGAACAGTTTAATTCACTCATTCATTATCTTCATCTTAATCCTTCATTGGGGTCACGATAGGGTTCCCCCTGCCTATCCAGGTAAAAACGTCTTGAGCGCTGGGCAAAAACACCCAGGACAGGGCTCCAATCCATCTCTGGGCATACATTAACTTACACACACATTATATGGAGCAATTTAGAGCATTCAGTTTACCTTAAACCCATGTTTTGGACTGTGGGAGAAAATTTGAGAACCCAGAGGAAACCTAGCAGACACGGGGAAAACATGGAAACACCAGCCAGATTTGGTTTCGAACTGGGAAGCCCCAGCGCTGAGAGGCGAACGTGCTAACCACTAAGCCACCATGCCGCCCAATTAAAATATTCTATTTGGTTAAAAGAATCTATTGGGTGTTAGTTACATGGCAAAACTTTATACCGATATTTCATGAAAATGTACCAAAAAGCAGCTAAAATGTCTGTCAAAATTGAATTGTATTTACTCTACTTGTCTTTAGTTTCTCTGATGCTTAAAGACGAAATAGAAAATACTTTTCCAACGGTCAGTGTCTAATATGTGTGTAGTGTCTTTTTAGCTGTAGTTGCTCTTACTTAACTTCGAACAAAAAACGCAGACACACACGCGCACACACACACGTGCACACATAGTGTTTGATAAGTAGCTATGAATAATAGCCGACTCTGTCAGACAGCTGCTGGCTCTTGTTTACATGATAAGTGATTACCCTAATTTAGCAAGCTGCCTGATAAATAGTCTGCTCCTGTGACAGTCTACATGAAAGCCATGGTGATAATACCTTTTTGATTATTCAATAAATAACCCATAATTCGACATTGATTGGACTGTGAATGTGATGTTGGGGGGGTCAATATTGACCCATGTGGTCAGTCCTGGTCTGACCACCGGTCACTAAGGTCAGTGCTCCACACTTGATGCCCACTCTGTTCCATGCTGATCTAATTTGTAAAGGCTCCATCCGTTTGCCCTCTTCCATATCAGCCAAGACAAGTCATTCCCCCAATAACCATGATTAAATAACTTTTAGAGTCATCCCATAGATGATTGTGATAAACGGTTTAGCAGGAGGCGTATTAAAATCAATGCAAATAGCTTTGTGGACCTTCTGAAGAATGGTTTATTTTAAGAAGTCATACTTGTCAGGGCTAAGACCTGATTCACTTAGCATAGTCGCTCGTTTTGCAATTGTGTATCATTTTTCTCCCGCATTGCCATTGGTGGCCACTGATGCAGTTATTGGAGTCTTCCTGCTCAAGATATTGGACTATTGATTAGCGAGTGTTTTGCCTTCTGTCCATTTGCTTTTCATTTAAATGCAGATGCCCTTGCACACAGCAGGCTGAAATCCTTTCTTTACCAGCTGTCTATCAAATTTAAGATTCCTCCTTCTTTGTGACATCACACATCTTTGAGTGGTCAGCTGTGGGTGTCTGTGGCAGGTTTTCAGACTCATCCGTCTACTGAGGAAACCTGGCCTTAGTTACATTTTTGAAAATTGCTTCTTGTTTAACAGCCTGGCAAATAACTATGCCTTAGCATATACGTTGCTGTGCTGGCTTTTGCCTATTAAATACCTAGCCTCAATTGCCCATTATTTCCCCCAATAAAACTGCTGCAGACTGTGCTATTTTTCTAACTCGCACCACTCCCCTTCTTGTCTTTTGTTTCGGAAAACATGCTTCAGATGCAACTGAAAAGGGGACCATAATGAAGTGAAGTGTTTGATGTTTTGAAATAAGAACCAGACATGAGGCCGCATGATCGGCTCAGCGAATGCTCTGGTTGATCGTAGGTGTGCAAGGCCAATCTTTTAATAAGGCGCAGAGAAAATAATGTAGCTTGTCAGAGATTCTGCCAGCAGGGCCTTTTTGCCCCCGAATCACCACCAGTCCTGCCTTACCTCAGGCTACTAGCAGCACTCATATTACACAATTAATGAAAGCTACAAGAAACACAGGACTGTCTTGTGGGTTTCTCACCAAAGACTGTTTATATTGATACTAATAAGAACATAGTTAGAAATCTGGTTTAATATGAAGAAATGTGAACTGAGCTTTCCTTCATTGATTGATTTGTTGCCTAAAGATTTACCAAATAAGCATGTTAAATGTTCGAAGTTGGGAAACAGAAGATTTAAAGAAGAAAATGGAGAACCCAGCTACTTAAAGAGAGACAAAAATAATTAAAAACCATGGTCGTTATGCCTTATGTCTGTGCGTTGGAAGAAAATCATTTCATTCATAATTCATTTTCTCAATTACTATTAATAAAGAGGTATTTCAGCAAGGGAGAATTGGCAGAGGACAATTACATGTAACATGGCATTAGCGTTTCTATTTGAACACTGCCTACCCCAATTCCTCACCTGAGCAATAAG
>JAOUQT010025343.1:0-11631 GCA_025769995.1 Xyliphius kryptos
TAGACATGCAGGTAGTTGGTGTGAAAGCAGAAGATGCGGAGGACAGAGTGAGGTGGAAAAGGTTGACACACTGTGGCGACCCCTGATAAAAGGGAGACGCCGAAAGAAGAAGAAGCAGGTATTCAGATAAATTCAGTTGTCCGAGAGGTTATTTATTTTACCTAGTTTGGTGGCGACCCCTAGTGGCAGGAAAAAAAGCCGAAAGGACGGCGTTTACAATATGTTTAACAACGTTTTAATTCGATTTATTTAAATATGACATTAAAATATAAATGTGAATAACAATTTTAATGTCTTTATCTTACAGTGACTATTACTGATCGAGTCTTTATTACAGAATGTTCCAAAACCATTCTATTTTCAATATGAAAAATAAGTCACATTTCAGTAACGAGGGCTTTTTACCCCAAATGAGTAATGTGTTGGGCTGAAATGATAAACAATTACACCTACAGTATTTGGATAAAAATGAACATTGGTAATATGGGATATTGTTTTAGGGAAATATAATCCAAATGCGTTCATTAGAATCATGAACATAGAAATCATAGAATCATAGTTCATCGTGAGAATAGTTCTGCTGGTGTTGACAGAACAAAATGTGTAAAACATTTGTAATCTCATTTAAACATTTTACAAAAAAACATTAAATACACTAAACATGTGTTGGTCATAAAATTGGAATATCATTTCAGTAATTCCACTCAAAATGTGTATATTATTGTACTGTATGTACATTTGTTACCCAAAGACTGATATATTTCAGATAAGAGCCCAGCTAAATGAGTTCAAGCAGCACTGACATCTGAAAATCAACTGTTCAGAGAAGACTGCATGAACCTGGATGTTATGGTCAAATTGCTGCAAAGAAGCCACTTTTAAGAAAGAGAGGAAGATAATATCTTGGGCCAGGGAACACAATAAACGGACAGCAGACTAGTGGAAACCTGTCTTTTGGTGAGACGAGTCCAAATTTTATTATTTTTGGTTTAAACGCCATTGTTAGACACAGAGAAAAGTGAGCAGATGGTTCCTATCTGTTTCATTCTCACCGTGAAGTATGGAGGAAGAAGTGTGATGCTTTGCTGGTGACACTGTTGGAGATTTATTCAGAATCCAAGGCACACTTAACCAGCATGGCTACCAAACCATTCTGCAGCGACATGCACTACTATCAAGTTTGCACTTAGAGTGGCCATCATTTGTTTTTCAACACCTCCAGACTATGTAAGGTCTATTTGTTGCGTCAGACATTGTGACCTGGCCTCCACAATCACCTGATTTAAACCAAATTTAGGTGGTTTGGGATGAGTTAGACCGCAGCATGAAGGCAAAGCAACCAACAAGTGCTCAACACCTCTGGGAACTCTTTCAAGACTGTTGGAAAACAATTTCAGTTGACTACTTCATGAAGCCGATTAAGAGAATGCCAAGGATGTGAACAGCTGTAATCAAAGCAAAAGATGCCTACTTAAAAGAATCTCAATTCTCAAACAGTTTGTTTAAAACTTTTATACCTGATTCCTTACGTGTTACTTTATAGTCTGGTTGGCTTTGGTATGAATTTACAATTCAGGAAAAAATAAGAAACAAATGAAAATATTGAATATGAAGGTGTGTCCCAACTTTTTTGCTGGTACTTTATATGTCTTATATCCATTTTGTCAGGTTTGTAACTTTTGCCGGGCCATGGCGGCGATCCCTGGGTGGGTGCTTGGTATGCGATAAATGGTCCCAACTCTAAAGTACGAAAAATATCCACCAACACTTATGCTAACAATTATGCTCCAAACTGTTCTGTTGTTTTAAATTTCAGTGAGTTTTCTCCATTCTGTATTATTTTCTCCGCCAAAAATTAGTAAATCAACACAGTAGTGATGTTGAACTGCTATTTTTATTTATTAACCCACCTGTATCTAACCTTGTGCATATAACTGTTTATTGTCATGAAATAGTCACTAATGCTGAAAATAATATTAATCAATAAAAACATATAATTTTATCTTTTGCAAAATTATTTACATTTTTTAACAAAAATTATAAAACCTCCTAGCTCCACAAGGCCACAACTTGAAATGACACATGCATTTTTTAATATAAAATACGTAAAGGAATATACATTAAAAATCAGATAGAAAAGTACATCCATCTTTGTAAACAATTTTCTTATCTGCAAGTCCTTCACATTTCCTCAGTGTGAGGTTTTTTTGCTACTAGGGGACATGTTGCACTTAAAAACTCTCCTATCCGCTTCAGAGTATTTTTGGCCTGGTCTACATCAGGCTTAGCCTTTGGTGCACCAGTCTGGTCCTCAATCCTCTGCGGTCTTAACAAAGAACTATGGAGGATTTTCCCAAATGATGCATTCAGTCGATCCTGGAAAGAGCTTTGGAGCTTGATGACTGAGTCTTTCTTCTGTATAAAAATATTTTGAATATATTAAAGCTGTGACATTTAAGAGTAGACATTTAAATAGATTTAAATAGATCACAAGTCTATTTATCCCTCAGAGCACTAAATAGACTCATCTGTGCAACCAAACAATGCGCGGTGATAAAGACATGTACTCTCTAGTGCGGTAAATTCACTTTTCCTCATGGAAAATTTTCAGATTTCTGGAATATAACTTTATGTTTATAAAAGAAATCAAATGATGAAAAAAATGTCTGATAATTATTACGGCCGTGAAATGCACAAACACAAAGCAGGGTACACTTTTACAAAGCCCCGTACACATTTACAAATGGGTTTCTGATGGAAAGGGTAGGTACAATACACATGAATTTGCCTTACCAGTGTCAATCAAACTGTTTCCAGCCTATCGTGCTGTCGAAATATTCACTACATTTATGCAAATATTTTTGCTAAAATAAAGTGCATGGTAGCTCTTCTCACTCACGAGTTAAAACATAATGCGCTCTACATTTTTTTTGATTATTTCATGAAAAGGAAGTGATAAACCACTAGTGCATGTCTTCTCATAGGAAAAAAGGCAAAGTGATCACTATAGAAGGCACATGGCGTAGTCGTACATTTATTTTCATCATCAATCCGTCTTCATTATTGGATTGTCAATTTAAAAAGGTTACTATTAAACTGAGAATCAATTATATATAAAAAAACATAAATGCATGTACCAGGCTTTATAATAGTGTACAGGGTTTGCAAATGTGTACAGCGGTGCAAAAATGTCTATCAGGCTTTGTAAGCGTGTACCGCAGTTTATAAGAGTGTTCTGCACTCGGCCATTATAAATAATTGATGGTGGGATGTAAGATGATTCACAAACTCAAACAATGATATTCTGAAACAATATAATTTGTGATTTGATTTGCTGATATTTTCATACAATAGCAAGAATTTTTAATTCCTTATAGTCTCACACATAACAGTATTTTCCTACCTTGGAGCTTGATAACAAGTTGTCAAAGAGAGCCCAGATGTCTGACACCAATTCAGCTGCTGAGCGGTATGGAGGGCTGCAATTACCCAGGAGTCGTCCAACAATTAAGCTGAATTCCACACATCCTGCACTTTGCTTTATGACAAACAGTTGACAGAAAGTAATATGTAACTGATTTCAGTCAAACTAAATGATCTCCAATATTGGTCTTTAATTTAGATCAATCAAATACATAAAGCTCATACCTTCGATTTGTAGAGCAAATAGCTATGGTTTTCACACATTAGAGTGAGCAAAAGCTGTTCACACCTCTTGAAAACAAAGGAAAAAAATATCAAAAACAAATAAATTAATACAGGATGAAAAGTTAAGTTTGCCAGGTTTTATCCTTATAATGTTGGGTGCAGTTTGAAATGTCTAGCAATTCAAAAAATTTTAACTTGAAAGCTCAGTCAGTTCTTTGTATACTGACTATTACGAAGAAAACTACTACTCCTACTTTGAGTACCTCCACCCATGGTTTGAAAATCAAATTGCATGGGAAATATGCTGCTGTTGGCTGTTACAGATCAACATGCGTGCACACACCTATAAATGTGCACCTCAGTACTTTTAGTACTGAATTTTGAGCCATTATAAGGCATCAAGTTGTGGGATAAAACACCTACAAGGGGTATCTGAAATGAGTATCTCATTAGAATTTAAAGCAAGCCTAAAACTAATAACTTTAAAAGAGATGTGTTGAGAGCTGCAGGAGTTTATCCATAGCATATGATTATGAAAGAATGCCTTTAACATTTCATTATAACACCACTAAATTGTACTAACTTGTGAAAAATCGGTGTCTACTTTATTATATGCTTTATTGCCTTGAATTCCCAACTGAAAGATATTTTTTTCTTTTTTGGCAGTTTAGGATTTTGAATCTGTGCAGGTTTTAAGTGTTTTGAGTTTTACCCTCTGGTCTGAAAGATTAAGGTACGGCTCCTTTAGTCTGTTGCAACCGAATGGATCTGTATCATCTAACACATCCTGGCACAGGGAGCAAATCCACTTTGCACTGTACAGAACACACCCACAATAATGAAGATGAATAATAATAACAACTTTGAATTGTACTAATAGCAAATTTCTAACAGCAACTAATTTAATGTCCACTTTGCACTCGACTTAAATTTGCTGTAATTAGCATTCAAAATGACACCATTATTACAAATTTACTAAACTATACTATTAAAATAAATACAATGACAGCTGTAGATAACTAGATGAAATTGTTCAACGTACAAGGAGTTATACTTGACTGGTGGCACATGACAACTCGTATGAAAGCTTCTATCACACTGTGTGCATTGCAGTGAGGCTCCAGCAGAGAGACACACAGCACAATCCAGTATATCATCCGGCAGGGAATTCTCAAAACTGAAGGACTGTGAGGGTGAAGCAGCAGTTGGAGGTGCAGTAATCCTGAAATATCTCTGGATTGACTACAAGAGAAACATGCTAATTACTGACATTTTGTTTTATAAATATAAGCAAGTATATCTTGTGCATCTGATGCAAGAACATTTTTCAAATTTTATTTTTATATTCCAATTCCTATGAAGTTGGTATGTTGTTTAAAACATTAAACACACAATATGATGATTTGCAAATCCTTTTCAACCCATATACAATTGAGTACCGTAAAAAGACAAAATATTTAATGTTCAAACGGATTTAATGTTTTTTTGCAAATGTTTACTCATTTTGAATTTGATGCCTGTAACACGTTCCAAACGAGTTAGGACAAGAAAGGGCAAGAAAAGACTGGGAAAGTTGAGGAATGCTCAAAAAACACCTGTTTGGAACATTCCACAGGTGAACAGGTTCATTGAAAACAGGCAAGTGTCATGACTGGGTATAAAGTAAGCATCGCCAAAAGCCTCAGTCGTTCACAAGCAATGATGGTGAGAGGGTCACCACTTTGTGAACAAAGGCATGAGCAAATTGTCCACCAAGAACAATGTTTCATTATGCGCAATTGCAAGGAATGTAGGGATTATCATAATCTAGAGTCCATATCATCAAAAGATTCAGAGAATCTGCAGAAATCTTCTCTGAAAAATTCTCTGACAGTATGGAGGTGTGTTAGTCCCTCATGGAATGACATCTGTGATAGCACCATTAATGGTGAAAGGTACATACATGTTTTAGAGAAACATATGCTGCCATCCAATCAACGTCTTTTTCAGGGACGTCCTTAATTATTTCAGTATGCCAATGCAAAGCCACATTCTGCGTATGTTTTACAACAGTGTGGAAAAATTTGGGTACTAGACAGGTCTGTCTGCAGTCCAGACCCATCTCCAATTTAAAGGTGTGGCACATTATTAAGCACAAAATACAACAACAGAGACACAAGACTGTTGTACAATAACAAATAAGTTGTACATTAACAAAGAATGGAAAAGAATTCCACCTACAAAGCTTTTCCAATCACTGTCCTCTTCCCAAATGCTTTAGTGTTGTTAAAAGGTAAGGAGATAAAAATGCCCCTGTCCCAAATCTTTTGGAATGTGTTCCAGGCATCAAATTTAAAATGAGTAAATATTTGCCAAAAAAAAAAACACACACTCAAGTTTCTGTTTAAAAATTAAATATTGTCTTTGTAGTTTATTCAAATGAATATGGGTTGAAAAGGATTTTCAAATTACCGTATTCTGTTTTTATTCATGTTTTATAAAATGTCCCAACTTTTTTGGAATTGGGGTTGTATTTCACGCAAAGTGCAGGAAGGGCATACCTGATTTTCTTTAATTTCTTGAAGCATAATTTCAGCCTTTTGTTTACTGGGAACTATTCGGAACTGAGATGATGATGATCCTGAAAAGGGCAACCTAAGTAGAGATACAAGCAGAATCCTGCAAAAAGAACACAGTGATTAGTCTGAAGATGGACACGCTTGTGCTTTGTGTAGAACATTTCTGGGTTAAAAGAGCTAAACATAAGCAGCTATATACCTATTGCAGTCCTGTCTTCGTATGGGTTTATCTGAAAGACCAAAAACAGAAATAAAAATAAAAGAATTAAGAAAACATACCGATAAAAGCGATGTATCCAAAGACTAACTGTTTATACCGATAGTGTAATGTACATAATATTAGAAATGTCTCACTCTCTGATTCATTGATATTTTCCTCTAGTTCACAATCAGTATCAGTCCTCTCATCATCATCATCATCATCATCTAGCTACAAGCAGAGGAAAAGTCATGAGACATTTTGAATTTCTATGTTGCCTTTCCTTTTTTTTTCCCCACAATATCTTTATTTATTCAAATCAATATCAAAAATAACTAAACTTAATATGCTAATGATTTGTTAAGTTTTAAAAGGAATTTTTATTTTAACTTAATTTGAAAGAGTGTTCTAGTTAAGAGTGCACATTGTTATTTACATCTGAGAGTGACAGCTCAGTCTTCTGAGCCCGCAAAACATGGGCCGCTTGACTATTTGTTTATTATGCCGAAAAATAATATACTTTATCACGTGTGGTGAGACGGCAGTGCAGTAGGCAGTGCTGTTGCATCACAGTAAGAATTACCAGGGTTCGGGCAACTCAGTAAATGTCTGCGTAGAGTTTGCATGTTTTTTGTGTTCGCACAGGTTTTCTCTGGGCGTTCTGGTTTTCTCGAATTCAAAAGACATGCATGTTAGGTTAATTGTTGTCTTTAAAGTGCCCGTTAATGTGTGAATGTCTGTGTCACCCATGTCTAGGGTTGTTCCTGCCTTTCTGCCCAGAGTTGCCGTGAGGGCAAGGGTTGGCCCATGACCCCATGTGGATTAAGCGGAAAAAAGAAATAAATAAATAATTAATCAAGTCATTAGATACCAAAATATGCTAAGTTCTGGGAAAAAATGTATACACATTTCAATGATAATTTAGCATTTCCAATTCATATAGCGTGCATGTCTTTGGACTGTTGAAGGAAACCGGTATAACCAGAGTAAACCCACGCAAACACGAGAAGAACAAGCTAACCGCACTAGCCACTGCGCCTCCCATTGTTAAAAGAAAATTGATTCTGAATAAAACATACATTTAATTATGAGGGTCGCTATACAACATAACATTCTGCAAATTATGTTTTATGGGTGTCAGTACACTTCCACACTGACAGTCTGAAGCTACAAATTTCTGTGCATGATTATAGTTCTGATCAGACAGTCCAAAACTAGAAGTAGAGGTTGAGCCTCATAGTCACATGACTCCGATTCACAGTATGTATTTGATAGAAAATAATTTGAGAGATTTAATATAATTTACAACCTTTGCATTATGGAGTGATGGCTGTTCTAATGCAGATGTGGAGCATTTATCCTCAGCGGGCACATTTTCTTCACTGCAAAGAATCTCTCTAATGGATGATGGTAGACCTGTAAGCCAGTGCTTATTTGTGGGGCTTCCTGTGATTGACAGAGTTGAGATTGTATCCATTCGCAATTTAGACCGAGTGAGCAAGCACTGATTTAAAGAAGAGTCCTTAATTGAGGCAGTGGAAAGCAGATCTTTTGTGTGTTGTAATGTTGGGGGTTCTTCCGTGTTTGTGTCCTTTTTTGGTACAGTGGATGTAGGCAGGTTACGGTCTTCATCCTCAGCATCTGCACAAGCCAATCTCCAAACATTTAAATCTCCCTCAGTGCCAGCAGACAGAGACTGCTGCAAACTGATAGGCTGAGTATTAGAGGCAGGCTGAGAGCAAGGAACAGATTTTTCACTAGGAACAATCTGTGATGCATAAGACTGGCGAGAAAATGCCTGCGATTGAGTCAAACATTGCTGTGAGGGGTTAGATGAAGAATTCCGCGAAGATAGGCAAGTGTTAGATATAGCCTGAGAAAAGGTTTGCTGTAAAGGGTTAGATGTAGATTTCAGAATAGATATGTGAGAATTAGACATAGCCTGAGTAAAAAT
Source organism: Xyliphius kryptos (assembly GCA_025769995.1). Taxonomy (NCBI): domain Eukaryota; kingdom Metazoa; phylum Chordata; class Actinopteri; order Siluriformes; family Aspredinidae; genus Xyliphius; species Xyliphius kryptos. The sequence goes on from JAOUQT010025343.1 coordinate 8,360, forward strand.
TTGCTGTGTATGGTTAGATGAAGTATTACATGTAGATGGATGAGAGTTAGATTTGGCCTTAGTAAAACTTTGCTGTGTAGGGTTACATGAAGAATTCTTTGTAGATGGGTGATGGTTAGAAATGGCCGGAGTAAAATTCTGCTGTGTAGGTTTAGATGACGTATTCAGTGTAGATGGGTGATGGTTAGACATGGTCTGAGTAAAACTTTGCTGTGTAGGATTAGATGAAATAGTCAGAGTAAATGGGTGAGATTTAGACATAGCCTGAATATATGGAGTAAAAGAAGATGAAGAACTAGAGGAAACAGACTGATTACTGGTAAGAGTATGCAACTGAGTAGTGGTTAAGTTATTCACAGGAGAACACTGGACTGAGTTAATGTTAACAGAGAGAATGGGATTAGACACAGGAAGATTGGAAGCAAGGCCTGCAGTAGCTGCTGAAGCAAGGACAACACCATTCTGCGGAAACATAACCTGGGGCACTACAACGCAGTGTTGAGACAACTCCAAGGGAACAATATTTAAAGCCGACTGGCCAGAAACTGAGCAGGACTGAAAACTAGTTGTAGCTTGAAGAGGGCGAGGCAAAGTACTGACAAACTGTTGTGGCTTTAGGGGTTGCAGCAAGACCAACTTCTGCGCTGTCTGAGAGACTACGCGCTGTGCAGAATTAGGAGTGATTTGCGAGGAAGGAAGGTTATGGGAGACAAAGGAGGAGCGAGCATTGTTTGTAGTTACTATTAATCGTTGGGTGTGTTGCACTGGTTCTGATGATGCTGACTCATGAGACTGTGATACACATTGATCACATGCAGCCTGGGACACCAGCTTAGTTAAAGCCTGAATAGATGTATTATCAGAAACTGATGGAGCTGCAGCAGGTTCTGAATTTAATCCTATGGTACTTTTTTCCAATTCTTTCGTTGTATTTATATATTTATTGACATTTTTGTATTTCCTTTTGGCAGAAAGAGGAACTCGTGTCATTGTTAAAGAGGCTGGAAAAGAAAAAAAATAAAACAATGAATAACAAAACATTTTGACCTAAACATAATTTCTAAGCCAAGCACTGGTAAGGCTGTGATTACAAGGTTTAATAAACAAATGCCAAATCAATAACTGAGGCTACTGTTTATAAAAGAAAAGTCTAAGTATCCAAGATGAAAGGTAACAACAAATAGTGTTACTTTGTAAAAAATCTTAATAAGGGGAGAGAATGTATTTCTTACCAAAATTCTTAATAATGTGGTTGATGTCTTGCTTGGGTAAGAGTGAAATCTGGATCTCAGTGTCAGGCACAACTTTCTTCTGTGACAGAACGCTATGTACCCATTTCTCAATCTAACAAGACAAGCAAAAATATATTTTGTGTTTCCTTTTTCCTTTTAATTCTTTCCAGAACAGGACAGGTTATATTTTAAAGCAGTTCAGATTGACAAATAAAAAAAAAAAAAACTCTAAACTAGCAGGAAAAAACCCTTACTTGCACCGTGTGCCGCAGAATGCACTGCCCTTTAGTGCTCAATATCTTACGAATCAAAACAGTGATGTAGTCTTGGCTTTCCTCCAGCTTTAGTAGATGGGCCTTTATCACATTTAGACTCTTCTCCTCTTCATCACACAAAGCCTTCACAAAAAAATACAATATAATTTGTATTATGGTTCTACTAATTTATTATAAAAAATATATATTTATTCCAAAAACTAGAATACACACTGTTCCCAAAGCTAGGGTTTATGCAAAAGTAAGAAGGGAAAAAACCTCACCCCTTAACCAGCATCCTGCCCAAGCAATCACACACACAAACACTCTTTTCAGTTATATTTTTTTCTTGGTATGCAGTGGTGATGCAAAGATTATGATATGGGCAGGTTTCTATTACTATAGTGCCGGAGCTATTTAATGCATACCAAGGATCATGGACCGGTTCTCATATAACAAAATACATATTTCATGTTGCCTTATTCTGAAGAGGAAATGCTCTTGAAATAGGTATTTCAATAAGACAACAATCTCATACACACCAGTAAACAAGCAAAATCTTGGTTTGAGGTTATTTAGCGGCCAACCCAATCCCCAGAAACTTGTGGGGTGACAAAGATGTCTTTTGTGAGTTAAAACCATAAAAGGCAAATGAATTGTGGGACGAAGTCAAAGCATCCTGGGCTGGAGTACCAGTTGACAGGTGCCATAGGTTGGTTGACTCTATGCAAAGCAGATGTAAAAAGTTAAAAGAAACTGTGCTGATAAAGTGTGGCAAAAAAAAGAATTTTGTCAGCCACTGATTGTGCAAGTTCTCCTACATAGAAAGATGAGAGGAGTCTGTAATTTTCATCATAGGTACACTCAAAGTCCCTATGGATTTTGCTCACCAATTTCATGATCTTTTTGAACCCGGAATGAGATCTTGCATGGAGTCCCAGATCGAGGGAGATTATCAATGGTCTGGTATGCCTTCCATTTTCTTACAATTTTCCCATATTTTAATTATTCACATTAATCTGCTTGCCTACTCTATATTCACACTACCCAGGCTGGTGCAAAGCCTACAATTTTATTCATAGTGTCCTCCAACAGCTATTTGGTCTTGGCCTTGGTTGAGTTTGAAGTCTGACAGTTTGAGGCTGTGGACAGGTGTCTTTTATACAGATAATGAGGTCAAACAGTCAGCATTAATAGAGGTAACAGAAGAGGACAGAAGAGATTCTTAAAGAAGTTGTTACAGGTCTGTGAGAGCCAGAAAACCTGCTTGTTTGTGGACGACCAAATACTTATTTTACACCATAATTTATCAAATAATCAAATCAATTCTTTAAAAAATCCTACAGTGTGATTTCCTGGATTTTTTTCTTATTTTGTCTTTCATAGTTGAAGAGTACCTACGATGAAAATTACAGACCTCTCTCATCTTTATAAGCACTTGCAAAATTAGTGGCTGACTAAATACTTTTGCCCCAATGTATTGATTTTATAAAGACAAATACATACATACATACATACATACATACATACAGCAGATATAAAAAGTCTACACACCCCTGTTCAAATGCCAGGTTTGTGATGTAAAAAATGACAGCAAGTCCATTTTTTATGTGACCTATAACCTGTACAATGCAATTGACAAGCAAACTGAAACCATTCAGGGAGGTGAAGTAAAAATAAACAACCGAGATAATGTGCACACCCTTTTAAGAACTGGGGGTGTGGCTGTGTTCAGATTTAACCAATTACATTCAAACTCATGTTAAATTGGAGTCAGCACACACCT
>JAOUQT010025352.1:0-11630 GCA_025769995.1 Xyliphius kryptos
GGATGGATGGATGGATGGATGGATGGATGGATGGATGGATGGATGGATGGATGGATGGATGGATGGATGGATGAAAGATTTACAAAGTAGCGTTTCTTTTGATAATCAGTGGCTTTCATTGCATCATCTTGGATGAGCTGTGCAGTTCACTTTCACTGCTACTCTTACTGTTGCTCTTCATGACTTTACTTGAGGTATGACTTGTTAGTGTTGGTCCACTTCTTTCTCCGTTTAAGCTCTTTTTTGTCAGGTTTAAGCTCGAGTCTGTCAACAGCAGAGCTTTCTTCCTGATGTCTGCCTTATCACGAATGAACTCCTGCCCAGACAATAACAAGCATAATTTACATTTTTAAATAAAGAACTAGTATTGTTTAAAAACGTGATGTGTCCAATGTATAATATAACATTTGTGTATTAAAATGTATCTGTTACATTAAATACCTTTATCATGTCCATTGTGGTAATCATATCCATCTCTTCTAAAGGTCCATAATGTTGTAAATAACAAAGCTGTCCTAAATTTCTTATTGCTATTAAAAGACTTCCAGCCTCTTCAACCTATTTACAGAAAAAAATATACTTCAGTAGCTCTGTGGTTAAATTGGAACTCCCACAGAAGCATTTATTATAATTTATTCCAAGTCAGCACACCATTTGCAGCCAAGCTTCCACTCTTCTGGGAACTCTTTCTTTAAGATATTAAAATGTGTTGCTCAAATTGGACAATGAATTTGAACGAGAGGGCCTAGCTCACAATTTATCCAAAAAGTGATGTGGATACGGTCAAGGTCTTGTACGAGGCAGTAAAGTTTTTCTACACTTAACTTACACAACCATGCCTTTATAGACCCTCGCTTTAAGCACTGGGTCACAATGATGTTGAACCAGAAAAAGGTGTTAATCAAACTGTTTTTACAAAGTTGATAGCATGCAATTGTTAAGGAAAAATACAAACTACATGGCTGGTGGCAAAAGGACTAAAATAAACTCCAAAATAAATGTCTTAAGACATTTGCCAGAATAATTCTGCTATACCAATATAAACAATAAATCGTTCTGCCACTGTTGCTTACTTTAAACCTATATCACACTCACTGTAAATCACAATAAATGAGGAGTTTTTGATAAAGAACATTCAGTGTATTTTATACCTGGTCTCGAGACTGGCCCTGTTGCATGTGCAGGTTCATCTCCAGTTGTTTATTCCTCTCTTTGATCTGATCCCATTTGGTCTGCAGCTCTGACAGCTCCTTATTGGCCATCTTACACCACAAACAAATATAAGATCATATTAGGACTTTTATTATCACTGCACAAAAGACAATAATTATAAAATACATCTCAGCATCTAAATAAACAGCATAATTGAATTGGTAGAGGTAAATGAATTGAACCTTCAGATGACAAGTTCTGATACTAGTGGTAAATTGCTTTAATTTAATATTTTGATTTGAAAGGTTCTGTTATTACAGGGCACAATAATGATCCATAAAACACATCAAGTACAGTCACTGCCTCAAAAATGTCTGAGTTGAACTAATGCTTTTTGTAGGAATTTCTGTTGGGTTTTATGCTAATTCCAAAGGTCCCAGAGAAAACCAATGGAGAGAATATGCAAACCCCACACTGGACAAATCTTGACCAATCTACCTCATAATTAAATAACCTTTTTGGAGGGCAGCACGGTGGCTAAGTCGTTAGCACTTTTGCCTCTCAGCGCTTTGGATTCTTGGTTCCAATCCCAATCTGGGTGGAGTTTCCATGTTCTCCCCTTGTCTTTGTGGGGTTTCTCCGCGTTTTCCGATTTCCTCCCAAAAACATGGATACAGGGTCAATTGGCTGCTCTAAATTGCCCCATATAGTCTGTGTGTGTGTGTGTCTGTGTTTCAGTGAGTGAGTGAGTGTTTGCCCAGCGATAGATTGGCGCCCTGTTCTAGGTGTATCTGCCCAGCGCCTGAGACGTTCTCCCTTGGATGGGCATGGGGAATCCCCTGCGACCCTTGTGGAGAATTAAGCAGAAGATAATGAATGTATGAATGAACCTTTTTGGAACCATTTTAGTAAAATGTATGTAATCTAATGAAATAATGAGTTACAAAAACACAGATGTAATGTGGCTTATGTACATAAGTAAAAGTGTGTAAATATATTACTGCAATAAATGAAAAGTGTATTTTTAATGCACATACAAGTGTGTTTGTTTTGTGATCCTCTTTCAAACAGTCCAGACTGTGTTGACCTTGCTCGAGTTCTTCTGCCAGCCTGGACAGTCGTTGCACCAGGTCCTGTTGGGTGAGGGACAAGGTCTCGTGGCGTCTAATAATCGGAATGACTAAAGAGTCCACACCATACTCTAAAGAATCTGCACAGAAGGCAATGCAATGCACGTTTCATGATGAAGAAGAGAACTACAAATAAGTTCTATGGCAATATGAATCATGTCGAAATACATTTTACTTACTTTCTGGAAATAAATCTAAAATCCTCATTAAATATTCTTCATAAATTTTGTATTTAGAAACTAGATCTTTAAGACATTGATGTCTGTAAATAAAGCAAAAGAGGCATTGGTGCAATAATGCTGCATAATTTAAATTTAAACAGCATTAAATGAGGAACAGAAGTCCTGGACCAGTGTCTTTGATATGTCTGTACCTGTTTTGAAGCTGTTTCAGTTCAATGGATAATTCTGATCTTTCTGCTTCTTTCAGCTCTTTCTCCTTTTTCTCCATTTGATATTTCTTCATTGCACGCTGCCGCTTACTTTCATTTTCCTCCACAAACTTTTCAAATTTTGTAGCCCTCTCTTTTGTCTTGGAAACAAAGAAAAAACGTTTTTATTTAACCAAAATCATGGATTCGTGGCCAGTTGTGCTTGTTTAGAGATAATGTTGGCTAGTGTCAGTGCTCTGTACTACTACATCAGTGCATACAACAACAATGACATGGCTGTGAATTAAATTCTCACCTGAAGCCGTTTCAGACCCTGTAAAATAATACATCCTCCACAATGGTAGTTTAGTGATTAGGGTGTTTCATCTGGTGTGACAAAACTACATGGCTTGTAAATAGTGTGAAAAACATGTTTAAGCACATCATTTTATTAAACAAAATTTCTTTTTTCATTCAGTCCCAGATGGCACGGTGGCTTAGTAGTCAGCACGTTCGCCTCTCAGCGCTGAGGATTTCCGGTTGGAATCCCGATCTGGGTGAAGTTTCTATGGTCTCCCTGTGTCCGGGTGGGTTTCCTCCGGGTTCTCCGGTTTCTTCCCACAGTCAGAAATGGATTCCAGGTCAATTAAATGCTCTAAATTGCCCCGTATGTGTGAATGAGTGTGTGCTCAGTGATTGATTGGCACCCTGACCTGGGTTTATCTGTCCAGCGCCCGAGATGGATGGGCATGTGATGGGCATAGCGAACCCCACCGCGACCCTAGTAGAGGAATAAGTGGAAGATAATGGATGGATGGCATTCAGTTCCATTGCTACAGATTAAGTATCTAGCTATGCAGTTTAGACACTCATTAAATTAGGTGTCTCAATTAGGAAAAGGCACTTTTCTTTTCCTGGGCATAAAGCAAGGTTTAAACAGGCCAGAATAGAGTCCTGATCATAGTTCTATCAAACATCTTTGAGATGAACCAGAACAGAGTATGTGAAACAGAACTACTTGTGTAACATCAATGTCTGACCTTACCCAAAATATTGTAGAAGGTGTTCCCATGTCTTAAATGCGTCTGTGGGTTCTCAGGTGGCTGAGACTCACATAACAAAAACACCACTTGGACCAAGGTATTCTGTTACTTATACGTATAACTATACCTATATTGTTACCTATACTTATTGTTATGCGACTTTCAGTCACCCAGTGGGATCTTTTAAAATCTAACACATTGGCAGAATCACTAGATGGCGCTACGTGACCTACTGCTTTGGCATAACTAATGGCTCTAATGGTTTTCTGATGAATACCCTCATGCAATATATGTAACTGTTACTTTACACAAACTTACTTTTTGCTGTTTTTGCAGAAGTGCTACTCTTCGGTGCTCCAGAGCCTGCATGCGACTTCTGAACTCTAGTCGCTCCTGCATTAACTGCCTCTCCACCTCAGTCACTTCCACCTGCTTCTTTAAAACCAGTGTACTCTGTAGAGTGTTGACACTTGTGTCGAGGATTTTGTTTGATGACTGCAAATGGATTTACAGTTAGGGCCTGTTGTGATATTTTTCTTTATTGACATATATATAACTGAAATGCATTCTGCTGAGACACAATCATAATGATCATTTAGCATCATTCAGCAACCTAGACATTTCAAATGAGGAGTTGATGGTACATGAAACACAATAACCAGTTTTTCAATAAATATGCATCAGGCGAAAGACAGAAAATTATTATTAAGAAATTTCCACAAAATTACCATAAAAGTGTTATATTTATGTTCATTTTTGCTTGCAATATCCATTTCTGTTATGTAAGTTTTTGACCATTGTTTCACTGATTTACAAATTTAAAAATAAGACAACCGAACAGAATGAACAGTAAAAAATTACCATTCCATTTAGCTAATCTAATGTGGTGGATATCTCAACATAAATATCAGCACATCACTTGACACATTCCCATCACCCTGTTCCCTTACCAAGCAAGGCCTTGGTATCTCCCTAAGATATTCTTTGATCAAACCCTCTGAGACCCCAAGAAACCTTGGCATAGGACAAAATACATTTCTCTGCTCCTCGTGTTTTTGGACTGTGGGATGAAATTGGTGGATAAAAAATACACTGAAGTTACAGCAAACTTAAAAAAATCTTGTTTGAGGGGAAATCACACATAATGCAGATGTCTAGAGATAAAAGAAAACACTATTTCTTAAAGGGTGATCTCCTTCACTTGAACTTTAATGAACCCTACATTAAAAGGCACGTCGTGTTTGGTATATAAACATATATAAACAAAGATTTCATACCTCAGTGATAACAGGAACGTGTCTGACATTCTCTGCAGACTCTGTGTTATAAAGACTAAAAGAAAAAAACTGTAAATTAGCTGCATGCACTTCTGTATATACCACTCATCTTCCACAGTTAAACACAGAATACAGCAGTGTTCATAAATCCAGCTGTTTAGATAACAGTTATCTTACCTGTAGTCCTCCAGCTGCGTTACGAACACATTCTGGAGTCTGTTTTCCATTTTCAGATGCAAACGCGAGTCGTCGTTTTGTATCAAAGGTAAAAATGCCATGTTTAGTGAGAGTATCTGTTTAATTACTCACTTATTAACGCGACAGAAGCGAATTAAACTAAGTTTTCAACCAACAGTAATAATTTAACTTTATAATATATTTAAGGAATTGTCTTGTTCCGGGTTGTGGATCCGTTTAAACTGTTGCGCTGTTGCTAAGAGACCACAGGACGCTTTTGTCTGTCAGGGCTGTGTCCCAATTCCATCTTCGTTATTTAACACTACGGTTGCAAACTCCCCAAAAAGTAAAGTGGCTATTGGCTATTCCAGTCGCTAAATGACGTCATTCTATAATTGCATAATAGTCTATTTTTATTGTGTCGTGTTTAAGAAACATCAGGGGAAAGAAAAAAGGGAGTAAAAAACACATTTTTTTGTTTTTTATACAAGCTGTCATTTCTTAAAATAAATTAGTGACTAATGCTTTGTCTAGACCCAGATTACATTATTTTTACGTAATTACATGAATCAATTTTTAGTTATTTAGCTAAATAATTACCTTTTTTACATAGAGGCACACACTGTGAAGCAAGTAACTGACTGACACTGTGTAAGATAAATGCACTTATATCGACTCTGATATGCTTAGGATCTTTAGCCGGCTGGTCAAATCCAGAATTGTAATAGATTTAAATTTTTACAAATGTATGAAATATTTTGACACTTTAAAGTGCTTATTTATTAACCTAAATTGATTAATACTTAGTATTAATAACAAAAAAAATAATACATTAAACAATGATATCTTTATATTTGCAGCCACATGGACTTTGGGAGGACCCTTGACATAATTCCCTTTGATCTTAGGCTGGAGGACGTTGACAGTTAAAGGGCCTGCCTGGTGGCTTTAGGGCCGTAAAATGCTCAGGCCTGGTCAAAAGGTCAGGTTAAAGGATATTTAATGGCCCTAAAGAAGGCCATCCATATGTCACGTAAAATTCTATAATGTGATTAACTTGATCGTGTTCTCATCCGCTAACCAAACATTTAGTTAGTATTTTAACTGTTACTTTTATTTACAGGTCAATTGTTTAGATTTATTTAGTGCATTTAACTAAATAAATATAGATAGGAGCAATATAGAGCAGCCAATTCCACTTGAACCATATTTTTGGACTGTGGGGGGAAACCAGAGAACCAGCTGGAAACCCACACGGACACAGGCAGAACATGAAAACTCCACCGAGATTAGTATTTGAATTTCCAGCGCTATGGGGTGGACGTGCTAGCCCCTATGCCACTGTGCCATCCATATTTCATTCTGAATATTCTAAGAGCAAGCTGAAGCACCAGTGGCAAAATACCAACCTAATAATTTAAAAGTTAGAAAAGTTGTAATTGATAAACAGACAGAATATCAAAGCAGTGCATCATGTAACAGCTGAAATTAACACACAAAAACATTTAAACATGACAAACTGTGCCTTAGAATTCGAACAATGTCAAGAACGATCATTTAAATGCGCCTTAAATCTCCCTTTTATTCAGCTAAATCTAGTCAAAAAGTGGACTCCATTGTTTCCTAATCATTAAACTGAGTCCCATTGTGGAGATTGTGGCCAATATTTTTTTTAATGAAGACCTTCTGCGTGCATAAACTAAATGTACCCAATGTGCCATTACGCTGTATCTGATTAAACAGCTTCTCAAACTGATCTTAATTTGACAAATGTCTTTTATAATTATTGCACAAGAAGCTGATTTTAGTTGCCACGTTTGGATTTGTGTGATACTTGCTATTATACTGGGATGTTAAAGGTTGGTCCTGCAGAAACAAACAGAGCTAAATAATCCTGCACATGCCCTTAAAAGGTATTTTAAGCACAGTCATGGCAGTCTGGCCTGTCTGCACAGCCAGGGAGTAAAAACTGGGTTCTAAGATCCATGTTCACTCATATGCAGAAGTTGAAGACAGAGTGAGTACAGATCCCTTAAAGTTTTCCTCATTCTGCAAAGTACTAAAGCTGTAAGTGGAGAAAGTGGTGTAACTTGTTTGTTCACTTGCACACACGAGAGAAACAGGATGTGCAAATGCTTACAAATTTTTTAAATCTACCTGCTCACTGCGTCTCGCGTGGATGTTTTAAGAGGAATCAATCTGGAATAAAAAACAATAGTGTAATATGATGCTGTTTGCTGTTACAGGACTTTTACTTTAGGATATTGGATTGATTTCATTACATTTAAATCATCTTGGAGATGCTGCTTATGACAAGGTAAGAAATGTCTTAGTTCTGTAAGACAAATGTCATCCACATTTCTTGGCTTACATTGTTGCCAAAACTTTAACAATGATATATTGTATATTTACCTTTAAAACAATTATGAAGTAACTTGAATACATGAACTATGGTCACACATAAGCAATTGTGAGCAACAGTGTCTCTTGACATTCTATCTTTAGCTGTCTAATTATGGGAAGGCAGTTTATTATCAGTTTTATCTTAGGCTTCCTATCCTGCTTCCAAAATTAACTTAGAGTTTGCTTAAAGAAACAGATTAGGAAAATCCACCAAGAGAAATGATATTCTTGCTTTCATATAAAGTTTTTTATATTTCTCTAACAAGTGTTTATGCACTTGTTTCAGAAATTAATCATAAAAGCTCATAACCAAGTAAACATCAAAACACAAGAAATTAAAAACTGTTGTTGATATGCAAATTTATGCAAATAGCTTAGGTTTAACTTGAAGAATAATATCAAAGTTTGATGATATTATAGAATTACATTATGTAACAGAACTCATGCAAACTCCTCACTCATGAGAACATGCAAACTCCACCCAGATAGGGATTCGAACCAGTAATCCCCAGCGCTGAGAGGCGAATGTGCTAACCACTAAGCCACTGTGCCGCCCTAAAAGCAACATGTACAAGAAAATAATCACAATACAATAAGACTCTCAAGAAAAACAAGTACAAGTCTTGCAATAGCATTTTAAAACCTTTTACAATACAGCTGAGGGATTTATGACTATTATAAAAGAAGCATCCATTAAAAGTCTTTGTTAGCCAATATGAACCAATGCTCAAAACTTTGAGCAAAATTTTTGTGTAAAAAATTGTTTTCAAATTAAAATAAAAAATGTAATAAGATATTTTCCTAATTATTCTACATAATATTGTGAAAAGATTTATTGAAACTGGTGAAAAATCTGTTTGTGTTGGTGAAGGCCATAAAGCACAATTAAATATGCAGGAAATGACAATGTTGTTGTCAGCTAACAGCTCACCACAGAAAATTTAAAAGACAAAATACCATTCAGAATGTTATCAGTTATATGTTCATTAACCAAAATTTGTCATAATATAGGAATAAAGTGTGCACTAAATATGTGTGACTTGCACATGCATGAAGAAGCCACCGATGCAGCGGTGTACAGTATATTACAATGTATTTCCTGTGAATTCCATGGGGATATAACAGGCAGAGAGTGCATGTGACTGACCTGCCCGCAGTCCAGATTTGTCATCTACTTATAATGTATAGTGCATTCTAAAAATGGAAAAAGCAAATAATGTTGACCATTGAGTGTTAAGCAGCCGTAGGCTTGAATGAAATGAATTAATATGAAAACCATTAGTTAAATATCATCTGCTCTAAAACAAATAATATGGTGACACAGTGTTTTCATACAAAAAGGATATGATTATTCAGTTTGGTGCCAAATAGTTTCACAAATCAGGTTTTGATTACCGTCTGTCTGTATAAAGCATGACAAGTTGTTTGGTTAGTTGTGCAAAAAACATTTGGTTGTATGTGCATGAGTATGAATTAATAAATTATTGTGGGATATCCAGTAATAAAAGCCAATAAGCATGATCTTCTATTTTATCCTATATAATGGTCAGAGTGGTTCCCCCATGCCTATTTGCAGGAAAAGATTTTGGGCGCTGGGCAGATACCGGACAGAGCCAATCTATCGGTGGGCGCACATTGATACACTCACTTCCTCACGCACAATGTATAGGTGCAATTTACAGCAGCCAATTTACCAAGGATCCATGTTTTTAAAAGGTGGAAGGAAATCTGAGAACCCAGAGAAACCCACGTGGACACAGGGAGAACATAAAAATTCTACCTGGATCCAGATGCAGACATGCTAACCACTAAGCCACTGTGCCACTGTACAGTTCATTTATTTACTGTAAATGAAGTAAATTCAAACTGTCAGCTTGTTGTTGCAGTTTCTAGATGTACATTTTATTTATACTGTGTTTAACATTAGAAAATTGCTTTAAAGTCTTTTACAGCACCTTAATGGTCTTATAAGGGGGTATAGGGCATGACACAAGGTCCTTGACATACAGCAATTGGCACATAGGGAGAGTGGAGGGGAGGATGTGAGGCGCTTGGCATATAGCGATTGGAGCACAGGAAAATTAGTGAAGCTAATGCTGTAAGATATGCTATGAACTGCACGTCAACAGCAGTGAGGACATCTGAATACTGTATATGTGTCCGATCCCGCAGCACCACTTTGATTCCCAAAAACTTTAATGAAAACAGAATGAAAGAAAGTTATCTTGCCAAATAAGCAAATCAGTGAGTGAATTTAATGAAACGCTCGCCACCCCGGCATAAACTCCAAAGCCATCATTCGTTCTAAATCCAGCCCTGGGCATAAACTCACTAACACAGCCACACACACTATAAGGGGCAATTTAAAGCAGTCATTTTTTTTGAATCCATGTTTTTGGACTGTGGGAGGAAACCCACATGGTTTGCCACCCTTTACCGGATACAGCTAGTTAAAAAAAAAAAAATCGGCTTAGACACTTATTTCCAGCTTTTTTTTGCCAACTTTGCTGCAATAAATATTTATAAATGTTATTATTTAATTTCAAAAATGTTTGACTGATCATGTAATCAAGCAATTAATGAGCATTCAAGCAAATGATCAAACAATCAGTGTGCCTCCTTTATTTACTCTTTGACAAATAAGGCCCTAGTAGTCTTATCTTATCCTAAATATGAGCATGAATTAATATTCTTGCTTATTAAAACTGATAATTGTCTATAGTCTGTCATAGAAGAACGTCAGAAATGTACCTGTAGTATAACTCAAACTAAAACACACATTGTCATCCCCCAACCCTGTAGGCTGTCATTCCATTCTATAATATAATTTTACATTTTATGTCTACATCTAATGATTGTATTGCATTGTATGTAAGTCTGTGTACAAGGTGGGAGAGAAACAGTATTCTGTATTCGGTATTTTGATTTTTCTATATGTCCAAGATATATAGTGAAATTGGCGTTTTATTTATTAATTAATTCATTCATATATTATCTTACACTTAATCCTCTACTAGGGTGTCCCTATGTCCATCCATTTAAGATTGTTTCAGGTGCTGGGCAGATATACCCAGGACAGGGTGCCAATCTATTGCTGGGTGAAATTGACAATAAAAAAATCCTTAAGATTATAAGGTATTGCTTTGTTAACCTGGGTGCAAAATGAAAGCAGCCCAAAGTAAATTTGTCAGGTAAAGCAGAAAATGCAAATTGGTGGTGTAAATGCATTTCAAAAAGGGCTGAGCGGGAAGTGAAAACAGAGCCTTGTTTCTTTTTACTTTTTATTCTGAAGAAATAACTGAGAATAATAAACATTTCCGTGGAAGCTTAAATGTCACTAAAACCATTATTTCACCGAAAGCAGGATTGAATCTAAAGCAGGAAAAACATTACAGAACTCAGGTTACTGTGTAGCTTATCTGCATGCTCTGTCATAACCATAGTGATCAAGTGACCATTAGATGTGTGCTGGCAGCAAGCTACACTGCACACCCACTTTTTGACGTCACTTTGATAAGAGGGCAATGAAGCCCTTGTTCATACATGGTCACCACCAGCGGCCTCCCCCACATGTCAATGCCTAAAATTACCCCTAACAGCTGAGCTCTCTCTCTCTCTCTCTCTCTCTCTCTCTCTCTCTCTCTCTCTCTCTCTCTCTCTCTCTCTCTTTTTCTCCCTCTCTCTAATACTGTCTCAGTTGCTTGTGTATCTTCACGTGAGAATGACGCGCTTTAGTTATGCGGAATATCTCTCGTTATTTTGTTCTAGTGGATTAAGAAAGACCCGGCGCGGTTTTGACAGCGAGGGTCCCAGTGACGTCACTTCAGCCCCCTCACAGTGAGTTCTTTGTTATTGCTATTGTCTAAAACCACACGCAACCAGGGAGACGTCTAATCCTAATTACAAAGGTAAAATTTAATTTAAATAGGATGCATGCAATCTGGTCCATTGGTCCATCTCTGAGAATAATTTATATAATAACATTTTATATACCGTATGGAATTCTTATTTACAATGATGTACTTAAGATGGTTTAAAATTAAAGTATTTTTGAAATAGTTGTAGCAATGTGTAGTCA
>JAOUQT010025362.1:0-22042 GCA_025769995.1 Xyliphius kryptos
AATAAGCTGCACTACCTGAGCAACTTGTGTGGGTTGTAGACGCCGCCTCATGCTACCTCTATGGTGAGAGAACTGACAGAATGCAAAAGTGACCAAAACATCAGCCAAAAAGGATGAGAACAGAGAAAAGGTTTTTGGTCACCACCTGCAGACGCACTTCTTTATAAGGGTTGTCTTGCTAAGTGCCTCTCATTTCTACCTGTTGTCTGTTCCATTTGCACAACAGTGAAACTGATTCACAATCAGTGTTTCTTCCTAACTGGACAGGTTGATTTTACAGAAGTGTGGTTGACTTGGAGTTACATTGTGTTGTTTGAGTATTGCCTTAAAATTTTGAACAGTGTAGATAGATAGATGGATAGAATTAGTTTTAACCCAAGAAACCAAAACTTTTTGACTGATTAAGCAAACTGCTCTTTCAGTTGGCTTATTTCTCAAAAGAACAACATATGCAGGTATTGTGAAGTGATGCAACAAGCAGAAGGTTTTGAAACCCTGTCTACATTTTAGTCAGCAGAGAGAGAGTAATTGAGACACTGTGGTACATTGTGTAGTAAAACCATGACTTGGCCAATAGAGTGGATTTAAAGTGAGTAGCAATCTATGTGAATTGAACCAGACGATTTCACATATTGCTCTATAGCATAAATCACTGGTTTAGATGTGTTTGAGGAATGTACATAGTGGTTTGTTGGCCATCCAGTGGAGACGACCAGGGATTTAAGCTAGACCGGTAAGAAAACAAAAGTAGTGAAAAGCCCCGGCCTGAAAAAGATCGAATCGTAGACAGAAAGAGAAAAAAAGAAAAGGAGAGTCTAGTAGAACTGGTGCGTTCGCTTTCTATAAGCGCCTCCAATTATCCTGCGCGCGCTTCTGCTGTTCGACCGCTCTTTAATTATGGGACTGGGAGAAATGGGCGTGTCTCTGAAGGTGGGGCTCCGCCCACCCGAGGCGCCGCTTCCACCTGAGAAAGATGCACACACAGACGGAGAGCGAGAGAGAGCTTTCTTTCTAAGACGTAAATGATACGGAGTAATCGAGAGCAATACACCACACACACTCTCACCCACAGCATTTAATCTCGGATATTCAGCTGGTGACAGAAGGCGGCTGTGTGTATCTCTCTCTGTCTCACCCTCTCAGTGTGTGTGTGTGTGTGTGTGTGTGTGAGTGAGCGTGTGTGTGCGCGTTATTAGTTTGGACTGGAGGATATCAGCAGGACGCTCTTCGGGATTTCTCTTCAGTGGATTGTGAATGGGTTTAATATCAGGATAAACTTCGGATAATTGCTCAGGTGAATTCTGTTGCACACTAGGTTTTTTTTATTTCTCTGGTCATACAGACATATTTTAATCCATTCAAATTGTTTCAGGTAGTATTTAATTTATTATTCACGCGTGATTTAATGCGTAAACGGCAGCCGGATCTTTGTTTGTTTCTTTATGATTATGTCTATTTTAAGCAAGATTGGTTTTGATACCAGACGCTGCAACGTCCACATTTTGAATGAAAATTGCATATAAATGATATTTTTATCTTTTTGTTTGTATATATCTGAAGCGCGATGTTTCAGCCCCAGCGCGCAGGATGAAGCCGCCAACAGATTTAGTTACAGGTGCGTTTTGAATGCACCATGTTTTTGGGCGAACCCGGCACTCATTGTGCTCCTGGTGGACGTTTTGTTCAGTGTGGGTCAGTTGCGGCTCATAACCCTTAAACTTAGATTATTGCGTGGAGTAATTAAAGCTAAAGCTGTCTCCATCTGGACCTTGTTGAAGACAATGCTTCAGATCTGGGATATGGACTTACCTTAAGGTTTCTTTCAATGTGGTCATTTCCTTTGGATAACACACCTGCTACATTACTTATTAAACTCCATTTAATCTAATCAGCTTGAGCTGTGGATAAAGTGAAGTTATGTTGATTTAGTGTCAGGCTTCGGTTTTCATTGGTCCATAGACCAGGGTCATTACCCCTTCTTCTTTGTGTTTGCAGGGCTGAATCTTCCTCCATGTATTTGGACACAATGACTGCACAAAGCATGAGTTTGCTTCTACGGAGCCTTCTGGCTGTCTTGTTCTTAACCTTGTCTGTCCAAAGCCACCCTTTTGCTTCCCTGCCACCTTTGGCTGCTCCTAGAGTCTACCTGTCCTTCAAAGGTAAGGTGTAGAAGACTATTATGGGACAATGGCATATAACTGTCTAGGAAATAATGAGAAAAGCTACAAAAGCACCCTGAACATTGAAAAAAAAAAGTCTGCTAATGTTTTGTGGATTAAAATACTAGAGCATGCTGGATGTGCTCCCACTGGTTTGATTATCTTTCATTTGGACATTTTTGATTTATGACCCATTTTGTACTGGAAGCTGGTGGTTTTGGTTTTGTCTCTTAAAAATGTTGTAAAGTTCAGTGGTTTCCTGTTTCAATTGATTGTGTAACTGCTTAGTAGATTTGCTCACTATGTGGACTGCCTCCTGGCAGATGACGATATTGGTGGGCTTGTGGGATTCACTGAGTATTAGTATTAGTGCTTGCTCTGTTTTCAGGCTAGAGAAAAGTCACAGCCACACACCAAGCACTTCAATAAGTTGTTGCATATGTGTGATTGTGGTCTTGATAGCACAATCATCATGCCACTGCTCTATTTCCATAGCTTGTGTATTTGTGGTCTGATGCTTCCTTTTCTAATCACATTTCGAGTTTTGTGGTTTTGTGGGTAAGGGTGATGAGCCTGGCATACCCTGGTTCAGCTTCTGAGGCGATGTGTTTTATATTCTGTTACAGTGACTGTAAGTTCCATGCCTAATGCTTTTTTATTGGGTTCCTCCTATGTGGATATTTCTATGAAGCTATTACGTTTTGTCCTGTCTCTAATAACCAAGTTTATTTCTGCAGCCAGGTATTAAATACACTTAAAAAGAAAGTTAGACGAATCAAAATAAAAGTGGCTTTGTGTGATTTACAACAAAACAATGTTTACACTTAAGAATTGACTTTTGTTTGCTCGCTCTTTGTTTTATATTCATTAATAATTATAAAATGTCCAAACATGTTACCAATGATGAACTTTGACCATTCCTATCTTATTTAAGTACTGCCTTGTATTTTGAAACTTAATTTAAATGAGTCTTTTTCAGTTTAGTGAGTGAATAGCAGCTGGGTCATGTTCAGCTGAACGTCATTTTTGCCAGCAAACACTGTTAGGCTCCGCAGTTATGGGTCAGACAGTGAAGAGACATGTTATTAGTGGTTACAGGGATATTTTAATTTGATACAAAGAATCTAAGCTGAACTTGGTTTTGATTATGGCATTTAAGAGATCATCCGTATTATTGCTTAACTATTATATACACACATGGAAACACACCTCTGGCTCACAGCTACACCATAATCTGTGTGTGTGTGTGTGTGTGTGTGTGGGGGGGGGTTATGTGAAGAGAAGGAAAGCCTGCCAAGGCGAGTCAGTTACAGCTCTTGCAGTGTCGGTGAGTTGAAAGGGGAGAGATGCCACTGTCTTCACTGACCCTTTTCACATTACACGGTGTCTGGGCTAGCGGATCATCCCAGAAAGCCAAGATAAATCACATCTGAAGCTCAAGGTCTAGAGTTCCCATTGGATATGAGTTATTACAGGACTCTTGATCCTTCTTCTATTATCTCACCGACAACTTCACTTTTGAAGCATGTGCATTCATAATGTCATTTTTAGTTCTTATTTCATAAATTTGCTTGCAATGTATACAGGTTAATGTTGCAGTATTACCTCCAACCCCCCCCAGTACCTTTTTAATTTTATTCTTTTTACCTCCAGATTTTCTCTCTTTGTTGTTTCCTATAGTGTACCCTTACTTTTGTTTTCATAATCTTCCCTACTTTTCCTTGCGTCGCTAAGAACACTGACGTTTACATGCTTAAATATGGCCTTGAGGATTTTCTGTGTTGCACACTGAGCTAAGTTCATCCTCTCATAGTTCAGAAGGTTTTACATGAACATTCACTTTTGACACTGCAGTGGATTTATGGATATATTTCTGCATATCATTTCCTTCTTCAGCAGTTAGACAAACACCTAGGGCAGATGTAGAAGCTTGGTCAAAAAAGCATTGAGCTCTAATAAAGCACGTTTAAATTCAGATTCCTTTTACATGTATTTGAGTGGCAGCTTAGAAATGTACACAGATGTGCCAAAGCAACGATCATTCTCATAAAGAAAGGCTTGATTTTACTCTTTCCTAAGCGTTTGTCTACATAGATAAGTGTGTAAATATGTTTGGCTTTCCCACTGTAAGCTTTTAATGTGTGCTGTT
This sequence comes from Xyliphius kryptos, assembly GCA_025769995.1. Lineage (NCBI taxonomy): Eukaryota > Metazoa > Chordata > Actinopteri > Siluriformes > Aspredinidae > Xyliphius > Xyliphius kryptos. Next base: position 4,309 of record JAOUQT010025362.1, read on the forward strand.
TAAGTGCTCTGTCTGAAACAGGTCATAGATTAAGAAGGTCTCTTGCTTTTTTTTTCTTAGACGTGGAAATATTAGTCACCTCTGGATTAAAATATTTGATAAGAGATTTGTTACATGAGGTAGGGGAAAGTTGAAATGAGAAATTAAGAGCTTAAAAGTTTGGCAGTTATTTAAATAATAATAAGGAATTATAAGAAAGTCAAGACCTTATGGTTAATTCAATGTAATATTTATTGTAGCAGTAGATTGGGATTGACTTTATAACAGGTGATAAAGCAGTTCTGCTCTAAAACTGTGTGAACATATTAATGAGTTTGTGTGATGCCAAAACATCACTAACATGGTTCAGGCAAGATAAGCCTGATTATAGATTTATAGATTTCTGTCAAAAGCGGCCTCGGCTTTCTGCCCTTTGAAAGCTTGTTGTCTGAGTAAGGAAAGATAACTGGTCCATCTTAAAGGTTATTAGAGACAGATTTAAAACTTGTTTATTATACATGTTAAATTGTGTGGTTTAGTAAATGCAAAAAACATAAAAGACTGAGGAATAATTGTGTTTTATTGTGCTACTTGAACAGCAGGGCTTGCAAAGCGCCCTCTATCAACAAAAAGAATGAATGATTTATTAAGCCACAGCGGTATAGCTGGACCTAATAGGCTTAGGTAGATTCCACCACCTAGGGTTTACATCTGTGACCCCATCAGGCTACTGTGTGTTATGTTCATTTTGAGGAACAAATGTCCTTGTGATGATAAAATTACTAATTATATCGGTTTCTGTGAAAACAGAAAAAAAAAGTTTAGCTTTGCCTTAAAAGCTAAAGGAGTTGAACAGGTCTGGATACCAAGATTAAAGTTAGGATTAAATGGATTAAATGACTTTATGTAGGTACAGTATTGCACAAGACAAAAATCCTGTCTGTCTTTCTCACTCATTCCGCTTCTGGATTGTTGCCTGCTGCCTAGTCTGTGAATGCGTATTGGGGTCAGCAGTTTACACTTGACCTTATTAGGTCATTATGTCAATGTATGTTTTAATTTAGGGGAAAGTTCTGTCCCACATACTAGGCCTAATGACTACCTATTTATGAATGCCAGAGGCTGAGACACTGACCCCTTTATATACAGGTCATTGTCAGTGTTAATTGCTCATGCTGTGTGGCTTTCTTGGTATTTAGAATGCCTTTCTCTCTTGCTTCATTTTCTGTGTGGCCGTTCACACACCTGGAGCTGTAATTGGTTGCGGGTTGACAAGGTCTAAACCTGAGAAAAATTAGCCACCCAACTTTCTCCAGTTGCACTAATAAGTCTCCCCCAACCCAAACATTATCTTGAAATGTCATGGTATCTTTCTTGCTTTTAGCTAAGTCTGTTTAGACCTCTGGAACTCATTGAACAGGCAGTTGACAGCACCAATAGCTTTGTCCTTCACACATTTGAATCTCCAATTATCCTAATTCGGAGTGTATTAAAATGCCATGGGGCATAATTCACGTCTGTGCTCAGGCTGAAAGTCCGTTGAGACCCAATTGCATGACTGAGGGTGATGTTTGACACGTTTATCTCCTAAACTAATAGTGCTGTTTTTCGTGTGTTGCCACAATGCTCTTCTAATTGGACTGCTATGATGGTGATATTTATGGAAATGTATTTGCCTGTAAGGGTGTGTTTAGTCTGTGATGGAGAAAGACAGATGAAAATGACTAAACAAAGGAAATAATGAAGATAAAAAAGATATAGAGAAAGTGCAAAATGTTTATTTGTGCAGTGCAAAAATGTATTCTTAATAAAAACAAAGAGCAAGACAGCAAAAATCGGACAAAATTATGATATAAAGACAAAATTATTGGAACACATATAAACCTACTGTGGCTTTTATCATTTCTCCTTTACTTGCAGTAAAAATGGTTTCCACTCCTCTTGGCTTTCTAAGAAGATTTTGAGGTGCATTTGGGGAAATATTAGCAGGTTGGACTCAAACTCACAGGGCCTGGCTCACAACCTCTGTTCTAATTTATACAAGTATTTGATGGGGTTCACATCAGGGCACTATGTGAGTTAGTTTCCACACTAAACTCACCCAATCATGCCTTTATTGTCCTTGCTTTTGCACCGGGGTACAGTCATGGTGATGGAAAAGGGGCCAACGAGGTTGGAAGCATAGAGTTGTTCAAAATGCATGACTAGCTGCTTGATTTTCTACACCTGTGGCAATAAAACCAAATGAAATGTCTGAATTGAGGTGAGTACTGTTATACAAATGGTGTATCATCTGGCTTTTAAAAAGTTTTTTTTAACGTTAAAGTTACTTTAGCTATTTGTTATATTCATGTTTATTGAAACTAAAGTGATTTGTCAGTAGAAGCAATAAAAGCTTAAAATTGTGCGATGTTGGGCTTTTTGCATTTTTCTGCCAAGGACTGTAAATGTAAAGTGAAAGAAAAGTCTATTTGCTTGGGTTTTTATTGGTTAGCTCAGTTTCTGTGAGTCTTCATTTTCTGCTGTACAAACAAAGACACAAGCCATTAACCATTAACAAACACAGCAGAACATTTACCTTTATGCAGCTAAGGCCAGGTTTTATTTGGTTAGTCTTGCTCATCCAAATTGAACCTATAGTGTGATGGCGTCATGGAGATAGGGGTATTGTGTGTGCATGTAGGTGCATCCACTTTTTTATTGTCTACCTGCTTTGTCTCTGTCACTGTCTGGCGGTCTAAAAGGGATCCATTATATTAAAAATCTTTCTCTTGAATCCATTTCCTTTTGAACTGAAGATATTTGCCCCAAGTGAAATCCTGATTGCCCATCATTAGGCTCCACTTACAGGCCCAGCCGCGTTCTTGCTTTGTAGCAGCAACCACAGAAATGTGACAGAGAGATATTAATAACCATGGGAGTAGGGAGGTATCTCTGCACATTTTTCTGGGGTCGTCCCATGGGCTGCACTCTAATGGAGCTCTTGGCAGCATAATAAACCTAGCCTGCTGACCCTTCAAGACTCTGAGCTCCACAAGAACCACTTCCCAATGCATGTAAGATATGGATGAACATGAATGGGTTCTTGGTTATTGCTGTCTTATGTAGAATGGGATTCATTATAAAACATTTTTTTGATATTGCTTGCAAACCTGTGGGTTTAATTTTTTTTTTTTTTTTTTTTTTTTTTTGACGCAGGGAATATTGATAAAACGATTTTGCACTGTGGCTTCCCTTTAGCTTTTTTTTATCTGTAGAGAATTACTGTGTGTGTGTGTGTGTGTGTGTGTGTGTGTTTGTTTGTGTGTGTGGCATGGAAGCCTGCAGCAAATGGTTGTGTATTGGGAGTTTCGAGGTGCTAGTGCATCTTGGGATCCTGTGTTGCTTTACTAGATCTGAGCTGTCAGAGCAAGCACACTGTTTGGAGGGAGAGTGAAGGTGACAGCGGCACAGCTAAATATAGAGAGCCTACTGTCTCACACCCCCTCTTTCTTTCTCTTGCTTTCTGTCAATCTCTGTCTTTTTATTTGTTCCTTCCTCCTTTCACCCTCTCTGCATATCTGCCTGTCTTGAACTCTTTATATCGAACTTAGTTTACTCCACCTTTGTTTTTCCCAATCATATACTTAATGGTTAAAACACTTTATTTTAAGTAAGTAAGTAAGTAATTTATTTATATAGCGCTTTTTACAACAGTGTGTCGTCACAAAGCAGCTTTACAGAGTCCAAAGCCTAAACCCCCAAAAAGCAAGCCGAAGCAACAGTGGCAAGAAAAAACTCCTTGTAATGTGCGGTCCTTATGAAAATTAAGAATATTGCTATGATTAAAGTAATTTAATTTGCTCATTGTGGGTCATGGCTCATGACACATTTGGAAAAGAAAATGTGAGAGAGAGACATGGTGGTGATGAGAAAGCTCACTGACATCGTAGCAGAGTTGGTTTCATAATGCTGGCAAGTATTTTAGTCATAGAAATAAGAACCTACCAATTGTTCACTTGGCGTCAGGCTGAATGTTAATAGCTAGGCCCCGAGGGCACTGTGGTCAGACAGTAGGAGTTTGTAGTGATGAACTAATCAGTGGCATATGGTTTATGAAATCACAGATTTTGAATTCCGGATCATCTTTCTCCAGAAGTCTTAAATAAGATCGTACACAACATGGACATCATGGCAAAATTATGCAGCCATCCTGTTCAGTTGCATCATCTATTATTTCAAAAAAAACTAAATCTTAACAGGTGCATAACATTAATCACACCAACATGCAGTTCCCGCCTAGACAAGTAACAGCACTGAAAAGGTTCACATTGAAAGAGCATGGTGGCTTTCAACAGCATGGCAGCGTTCCAACAAGCTTCATTTCATCAAAGTTTGTCACATTTCTGCCCTGCTGAAGCAACTGGTATGTGCAAATATTATAAAGTGGAAACATCTGAATGCAACGGCTCGGCCACAAATCAGGAAGCAACAGAAGCTAACAGAAGGAGACTGCTGAGTGGTGAAGCATGAAGCACATAAAAACAGTCTTTTCTGTTGCAACACTCACTATTGAGTTTCAAACAGCCTCTGGAAGAATCAGTGGTATAAAAACTGTGTCTTGGTTGCTTCATGGTTGTCCTGTCAAGTATACATTCAACAATACACTCTGTAAAGTGTTGGCTGAGGTTGTTTAACGCTCCCCAGTGTTAATCCTTGGAGCGTTTTCAAAATGTTTTATTATAGGATAATAAATCACAGATTATTTGCCTTACACAAGCAAAGTGTCATTAACATCAGGAATTCTATTAAATTGTTACAGCAAGGCCCGTGACACTGTGGATACTGCATATTTTGCAGTACAACTTGTTATGTGACGTTTAGTTTCATGCATGTTGAGAACTGGTTTTAATCACTGACAAAATATAGTGTCTTTTACATGTTGGTGTGTGTAACCAATTCTGTTTTAGTGTCTATACTAGAATCATAACTTAAACTGTTACATAGGTCCCCACCCCCATAAACCTTTCCATGCCTGTAAAATGGATAGCGGATAGGCTTTTGAGGCAGTCATAGACTTGTGGCTTGTTTTAAAAAAAACAACCTCATTACTTAAAGGTCCCAGCTTCAATTCCTGTTCCCACCAAGTACAATGGCTGAAGTGCTCTTGGACAAGGCACCTAACGCCAATTGCTCCCTGGCGCCATATACACGGCAACTTACCGCGCCAGGCACGTGGGCTCACTTCACTCAGTGTGCTTTACTGCACGGATGGGTTAAATGTGAAGAACATTCCTCTGTGTGTAAGTACAGTAGGCAAAATAGATCACTTCACTTTAAGAAAAGTTAGATAGACATCTAGATCATCACTGTTAACAGCTAGGTCAAAAGAGTCAATTCACTTTTTTTAAAATCCTGGTCAAATTGAGCTTTTATTCATGTTTTTGTAATGCTTTTTAGTTTAACAGACCTATTCAAATCCCGAATCTAGACAGGTATTTAAAAATATCCATGTACATTTACATATCTTAATGCATTAAATCAATCTAATTAGTATCTGGGTTGGCATGGATATTTGAGTAAAAATTAAATACAATAAAAAACAAAGTGACTTCTAAGATTATATTGTTTTTGTTATCCATCAGCTTTAGCAGGTTTGGTAATTTTTTCTATCATCCTGCCACATTTTTTTTTTATCTTCAGCAGGTTTTCTAAAGCTTTAACATCAGAGGTTATCTGCAAAAGACAAATACAAGCTCTTACTCTGCTGTCATGCAATACATCAGAGTGTGAACTGAATGGAGGAACACTTAGGAAATTTTCCTCTGTTATTCTTCATGATAAGACTGTAACCTTAGAATTCCAAGTAATGCTTTTTTAGGCATGTTAGATAAAGTCCAAGTTGCACATGTAAAAGATGTAATGTGTAAATGTATATCCGTGTGTGTGTGTGTGTGTGTGTGTGTGTGTGTGTGTGTTAAAAAGCTCAGCCTTTTCATAATATCTGTGTTATGCATCCAGATGGAATTGTCACAGAGAATTAAAACAGACCATATGTAGTTTGTCTCCTCACCACTTTCCACTACGTTTTCCTTAAGCCCACAGCATTCCTCATTCTCTTACTGCTCAGATTAGGATAATATTTCCCACAAATGAGGAACTGATGTTTTTCCATATTTCAACTTGTTTAATAGTAGTGAGATGAAATTTCACAGACAGCCATGCTGGTGCTCCTTTAGGTTTCATTCAAGGGTCTTTTGGATTTAAATTATCAATTGTGTTTTTTTAAACAGTTCTCGATTGTGCCACTTAACTTGTTACCACAGCACTTGTACGGCTTTGGGTTTAGCAGGATGTGATTTAATCAAAATGACCCACTAAGAAGTTTGTTTGTAGCCCAAGTTCACAAAACATATTAACACAAAAGCACATCCTACAGGCAAATCCATAGTTAGCCATCATGAGTTTTTGTGTTGAAGTGTTGGTTTTGGATTCAGAGAGAAAATGTGCAAAGTCCAGGTGCAACAATAAAACTTCTAACCATAATTTCAAACTCCAAAGAAAACTTTCTTGAGTTATGTCATTGTTTAAGCTTTACTAATGTATTGCATGATTTTTTTGGGGGGTTCTTGGGTCAGCAGACGGAGCTTGACCTTGGGCTTGAAACTGGGGGATGGTTGGGTCAAGGGCGCCTCTCTCTGTGTGTTGTTTTTGGCTGCCACCATTTATTACCATCTGTCAGTCAGCACGGGATGCTGTTACCGTAGCAGTGTGAAGGCTCAGCCAGTGATCCATGCCATCAGACCAAAAACATTATTACAGACAGAAGAAAAAGCGCGTGCTGACCAATCACAGAGCTGAATGAAGATGTATGTGTTGGGCCACAGCAGGGGATGGTAAAAGCAAAATCTACCCCCAATCCACTCAGAAATTCATTTGACAAAAGGAAGAAGTAGGGACTGAAATATGCAAACTAATGGATTAGAGGCGATCACTGCAAAAAGGGAGGTGAACAGCGTCGAGACGAGGGGAGGCAATAACTGGCGCTCTTGAAAGGAAACTGTAATCAGCAATCACTGCATGATTGGTGAGACACACTCTTCTAATCAGAGCCCAGACACTGAGGAGGGAGTGAGACCCTCACATTGGGAGGAGGCAGACATTTTTTAAATGTCTATCCTATCGTATGAGATCAAAACACCCACATGTAAACAAGTCCAACAATGATGACAATAAATGCAAACAACACAATATAATTAAAAAAAGAACAATCAGCACGGGGGGAGGGGCAACATTCATTTCAACTACAGGTAACAATAGAAAAGTTAATTTCTGCTATTACATTTATACAAGTTATGTTCTTTAAAGTATTGTATATTTCATTAATAATAGCTGATAGCTCTCTTTATTTCTGTTAGTGGTATGATAAAGTCTGGGGAAATACTCACTCAAATAGAGGGACCACAGGAAAATAAAGTAACTAAAGTACTAAATAACTCTTATTAACTAAATAATATGTCTTGCTGCAAGGACACACATCTCAAACCCAGTTAAAGTACTTCAGGATGTGTCATCCTTAAAAGTGTTTTGAATAAATAGATAAAATAAGAATGCTATTAGAGATGCCAGCCACAAACTGACCTGTGAGCGGTGCAATCAACCTCTTGTTTGCTGTAGAAAAATCTTTATTGAGAGTTGGCGAATATTCTATTAATTTAACATATGTCTTGCAAAAGAATTCTATATATACTTATCTTAGTCTATTTTGGTGCTCAGAGAGTAAAGACCGGGAAGGTGGCCAATCACAGGGCAGAACTAATTAATTGATTCTTTATTTAGTAAGTGAATTTTGACTAATGACCCATGTACCTTTACAGTTTTTTGTTGGATGATATTCTGGGACATTACTATGTTGGCAAATGCATTTAAAGTTTTTCTGATGATTATTAATAAGGAGAGTGGTTTGAGACATTACTGCAGAAAAGCATCACCAAGCAAGAATCTACATGTCAACACAAACAAATCAAAATATCTTAAAAAAATTGTGATAAAATTTTTTAAAAAGTGGTTGTAATTGTCAATGTTGGAATTCTGTTTAGAGAGATACTATACTAAACACAGAGGATACTATGGTATTAAATTATTTTAGGTTTTGAATTTGAAAGGAACTCCTTCATTTTGATGTGTTGGTGTGTGTGTATGCATATGTAAGTGCATGTTTGACTCTCATACAGTGCAGCAGCATAATCATAAGGCACAGTGTGTATGTGTGTGCACACATGACTATATGTTCTTGCATGCATCTCCCAGGTAATAGCCCGAATGCTGTCCAGATGGCACACATCTCAGCATCTGCGTGAGGAGAAATGCGAGCTAGCGTGGAGCGCCACATGTGGGCTGGAGCTCAGGCAGTCTGTCTGTGGGAAAACTGGAACTGCGGTTAGGCCAGATTGAGCTCCTCTCTCAAGGGACATGCTGAATGAAGTGTGAATACTGTGTTTATTTATTGTAAAGCATTTGGAAATGTGTATATGAGTGTTTGAGGAGTTTGGATAAAATCACGGGTGCCCTCTCTTATTCCTTCAGACTAATTTGTCACACCTTTGTTTTTTTTGTGTGAGTGAAGTTTGAGTGGAGTTTTTTATGTTTGACCTGAATACAAAGTGAGAGCATCATCTTACTCTTGTTGATTTTTCAAATTGGTTTCTCATTGAGATCTGGTTTTTATATAAAGAAATAGGTGATATTACAGTGTGTTTATTTAATCGGATCTAGAACCAAGTATTTTGTATTTCAGTAAGATCATGTGTGGGGCAACATGTTCATAAATTCTTTTACATGCAGCCCTCTAAGGGAGTAGAAATTTGGATATAAAATAGCAAGGAATAGCCAAGAAAACAAAACTATTAAAATAAAATTTTTGTGTGATTTTTAAAATAAAGAAGTGATACAGGTACCCAAAATGATAAAAAAGATTTATTGACTGTGCAGTAAACTGCAAGAGAGAACAATAAAGGTACTACTTCAAATACCATCTTAAAAATAATATTTTACAGGAACTTTAAAAAACAGTCTTATTATTGTCAAGGTTCTGGTTGTATAATGAAAAAAAATATTGGATTGTGTGTATTACCAACTTGAAGGACTTTTGGAAGATTGTTTTGGAGTTGGAAGGTAATGGAACACTAGAAGGTGAAATCCATTTTTCTTTCAGACACTTTTAGGTTGTTACCAAAGGGTGTGAAGGTGTAATGATGGAATTTAGAGAACAGTGCCCTTCATTTTGAATCATGAGCCCTTGTCGCTTTAGCCTGTGTTGGAAAGAAGACCTTAGGGAAGATAACACAATAGATTGATTCAGAGTGGAAAGACATAAGAGAAAGGGAGAAGGGCTGAGAGAAATTGATTGTTTAAATGGTGCAGGGAAGTAGAGAGGAAGATGGATTACAAGAAAATGCTAATGACTATATTTTTATTACAAGTAGTTGGACAAGTTAATCTTAACAATAAAATGATTAAGAGCACTGGTAAGAAATGAACTCCGGGGAGTAGACAAAGGGGGTGTACGGAAGGGCCCATGAGTGGTTTTCTAACATCTGTTTCTGAGATGTATGAATGTGTTTTCTAGAGTTCTGGTAGATTATGTTACAGAAAGAATAATGTGAAAACATTATGTCTATCTGATCTGAGAAAATATTAATGATTGAAAAAGAGAAAGATGATGCAGAAGATACAATTAATGGCAATCCCTAGACCCACTAACCCAGTTATAACTTTGCCTTTTAATTATAATTTAGGTACAGATATTTCTTTCATAAACTAGAAAACAGTTAGTATTCAAACTCTTGGCATGTCTTTATATTGAAGTGTTCCATTAAATGGCCTTGTAGTTTTTCAAGGTTCTGATGGCGACCTTTATTGGGCCATGATACATGACAGGTATGCCTTGTGAAAAATGTCAATTATTTTTGTATACATATCGCACACTTTATGCACTTTATTGTTTTCCTATATAATTACCATTATTTAAAGGATAACTTTACATGATTGAGCTAGTTTGTTGTGTTCAGGAATCTGCTGGGGATCTGTATCTGATGTACCATTTGTCCTAAATCACAGTGTAGGAATTCAGTCCTGTTTAATTCAGTTTTTTCCAAGTTTGAGTTATTTAATAGATGTCCTCACATTTGACTTTAGAGTACTTTGGTACACAGAGGAATTTATGGTTATCTCACTCATGACAAGATGCCCAGGTCCCGTTGCTGCACAGCAATTCCAAATCATCACCCCTCCACCACCGTGCTTGACTGTTGGTATGTTGAGTTGTGTAAAAATTCTGCTTTTGTGTTTTTGTCAAATGTAGCACAGTAAATTCTGGCCAAAAATCCAAAAGACATTGTTCCAGAATACTTCTGGTTTGTTCAGATGCAATTTTGTAAACTTGAGCCACGGCCCACATCCTTTTATATAACTAAGACCCTTTCTCTTGGAATCATTTCTAAGCAAATCATACTTCTTAAGGTTTTTTCTAATTGCATTGTTATGAACTTCAACAATTAACATGTCAACTGGATTCTGTAGTCTTCTGGGTTTATTGTACTGATCTTGTGGTGAACATCTATTTGGGCCAGGAGTGTCCATTTGGACTTTAAAGTGTTTTGAAATTTAGATAGATGAACAACAGTTGCATCTTGAAGATATACAGTATGCTGAATAAACCAAATTGGATTTTAGAGGTGGTCACATTTACTGATAATTAATTAATTAATTGTATATAATTAGTGTTATCTGACAGAACTGCATTTGTATGTTTGGATGGTTAAGAGACAATGCTACTAAATTGTGTGATCATAAGGGGCAAATTGGTTTCGGGCAAGCAGCCTGATTCTCTAAGAGAATGAAGAGTCCTAGATATAAAACTCTTTAGCATCCCTGCTTACCCCCTCTGGGACACATTGCATACATGGTTGCACAATACACTGTGTTATTTTTACCTAGCGACAGAGCTCTACATCAATTTTTTTCTTGTAATTACTCTGCAGGGAGGGCTTCTAAAAAACTATGCTGCTGTGTCCATTGTAAGATAGTGGCATAGGTCTACTTTTACAGTGTATCTGTAGTTCACCTTTTGTGTTATGTTAGCTGCTAGCAGGACTATCCTTCGGGACTTATGTTTTCTTATCTCATCTTATCTTTTGGATATTCATCATTTTATTACTTTTCACCATTGTTTGTCATATTTATTACTGTTACTTTAACATTTACTCCCTATTTCAGTTATAAATAATTTACCCCTCAACAATTCTTCTTTTTTTGGCACGTGATCTCAATTAGTTATGTGAACAGGGGTAATCCTATTATATAATTTTACTGCGGCATTGTAGATAATTGGCTGCAATACGGATAAGCAGTGGGTCTATTATAACAACAGATTAAGCCATTTGTCACAGACTAGAAAAAACAGCACGACTATATACTGTAGACAATTATACAGCGAAGGCTTTAAACAGTGTTATTCCTTTATTGCTGCCCATGAACTCATTCATTCTCTGACATTCAAAGCAAATTTTGCTTTGTGTGCTTTTATATTCTCTCATTATGCTGTATCCTTAGTGTGTAAATGTAGCAATTCCTAATCCCAGCACACAGCAGTAAAGCCATTCCATCGGTCACTGGCTGTTAAATTTAGTTAAATGAATCTATTTTAGCATGACTTCAGTCAGGTAACTTTGGAATGTTAAAAAAATATAAATAAAAAAAGATATTTATTTTATTCACTTAAATTAAAGCACAATACAAGGCTGTCAAAAACCAAAACAATGCTATTTTATTATGATATAAAAATATAAAATATTATTTGAAAGTTTTTTTTCAATCTTACCAAATAATAATATTTGCATGGCTACACATATGCTGTATCAGCTGCAGGGGTTCATTGCCAGTTTATTGTCAGCTGGTATAAGCTGCCATCAATCCATGCATTATATGTTGACTTTCAAAGTAAATTTCAAATGACTTTAAAATTTTCTGCTTTAAAAGAACTGACTGACAGAATAATCCCTACAAAGGCATGTAAGACATAGCATGTCATAGCAAAACTTTGATTATAAATGTCCTCTATGAGTTTTGAATAGCCACAACCTAGCACTTTGAAAACAAACTAGCATGGAATTTGTAGGAAGTTAGAATGTTCTTTAGCTTAACACAAATTTTGCCTACTAATTTTTAATAACCGACCATTCCACACCCCCAAAACTAGAAGCCTCAGCCTAATACAAGGACTTAATGTCTGATGATTTTGTGACAGTAATTTCTCATACAGTCACAAACCCAAACCTACTGTTACATTAGAATGAAAACAGGTCAACAGCCTTTTTAATCGACTGCTTTGAATGATTCTTAAAAAACCCAACTAAATAAACAGTAGAAAATGCCTAGTCAGGAAAAAGTTTGCTTGGATAATTGTTATTGCTTTTACTTGAGTTATAACTTGATGTTATTGTCTTGTTTTTAAAATACGTAATTACATATTGTAATTTCTTAAAACTATTTTGTAAAGTTTAGATAAGTGAGGCATCTGATTAATCAAAATTTATTCTAAAGCCTGCAAGTGACCCTGAACACATATGCAAAGGCATAATCACCTATAGATAGAAAAAACGAAAATGGAGTCTCTCAACAGATGGTATGACCCCGACAGAGCTCTGATTTCAAAATCTTAAAGTCTGGGATTAACATAAAGAGAAAGACACACATTAGAGTTGAGGTCTAATGTATAACTGTGGCTTATACAAGAACAAGCTATGAATTAAGTACATTAAAAAAAACCTTCAAATCAAGTGTGACCAATTAAAATGTTGTAACATGGTACTTAAAAATTTTGAGCTTCTACAAATGTTAATAATGAATATTTGTATTGTGTTTTGTATCTAATGAAAAAGACTTTGGAAAATCTATTGTATGTATTTGATTTGATTTTGAGTGTACTTTTTTATTTTAAAAGTGAATATTAACAAGATACCATTTTGATTGCAGTTTTCCTATTCTTATTTTTCAGAATTTTAATAACCATACTCATTTCAGTATTTCAGTCTTTGTTCAGGTTTTAAGAAACCATTATTTATTATTGATATGATAAAATATGTTTGCTGCTGGGATTTTGTATAGCTATTTTATGTTTTTTTTTTTTTGTACAGTTAATGATTGACAATACAAACAGCAAAAATATATGCATCTCTTTTTTTTTTTATTTTGCTATCCCAGAGACATTTCTGCATTTTCAGTATGCTTGTAAATTGCTACTGGTCTGGTTAATGTACATTTTGACTGACATGTCCCGTGGAGAGGAATGCACTTGCTCATGCCCCTCTCCCATGAGACTGAGCTGCCAGAATGCATGTACTGTAAGATAATGAGGTGTGTTTCTGTGTGTGTGTGGGGGCAGATGTATTTTTGATTATAGCATTGTGGCTCTTGTGCATGCTGTGTTATTGGGAGCTTTTACTTTCTGCTTGTGCTAAAGCATGGCAGGGTGCAGACCAAACCTGACTGCTTATCTATTTTATAGCCAATCAATTTTTAACATGGTTACATTTTAAATTCAGATTTTGGCTTTAAAGTAAAACATGTTATTTTGGAGACTTTTAAATGAAATAATTTGTAACAGTAACATTTCCATTAGTTATAAGAATTAAAAACCTTATTTATGCTCAGAATCATGATTACCGACTCTTAGGATGATTTTTAACAACAGTAACCGATGGCCTGTCAATTCTTTTTTAATGCCCCAACAAGGTCCAGAAAATAGCACAAAGGCCAGTGACTTGAAAACGCTCACACACCCAGCAAACGTTTAAAGGTGGTTGTCTTTTGCCTGTCAGTTGGAATTAGCTACGATTGCTACGCCATGCTCTGTTGTGACTAGGCGCTCCCAGCGCGCAGTAACCCTTACTTTGTTTTCAGTTGACAGGGGTCAAGTATGGTGTTCATAGAGCACTGGGACAAAACTTCAACCCTGACCTTAGCGGTCTAAAGGGGGCCCTTGAAGCTGAATTTTGTTGCTAGCTGTGATAACCCACTCGACCCTCGAAACTTACTGTTTAAGCACTGGTGACTGAAAGAGATATGGAATAAAGCACATTTCTCCCTTTCCACTTTCCAGTTACAAAAAAGGAATACAATGAACCACAAATCATTTGTGGTGACATGACCTCACACTAATACAGCTATGAATAACCTGTTTTTGAACAATACTTTATACGAGTAAAAGAAGCTGACAAATATTTAAAAACATGCTAATCTCAAAAGCAATGTACCTTCTTTTAGTACAGTATGTCAAGACATTGTCATCAGAACTATACAAACCTAAACACAAATACTGTATTTTCCGTTGACTGAAAAAGCCAACATGGCAATCAATGTTAGATGTTTTGATCATCTCAAAGGTTTATAATGGATTTTAAAACTTGGCTTTGTGATGCGTTCATTTTAACCAAACCTGTCAATTCATGTATTTCTTGATTTTACTTTGTGCAGAATGGTACATTAATGCCAGAGCAGCAAGAAGGCTTTTCAATCTCATTGGTTGGCACAAAGTTGAAAAAAGATAATTAAGATTGAAATCTTATTTATTTGAATGCTTTCTTTTAACATTATGATTTACGATGATAATGTAACTAGTCTTTATAAGGACCATAGCTGTCCAAATGCTAAGTACAATAAACGTTGTTAGAAACAAGAATTATATATGTTCTAGTTTTTTCTGATCACTTAGCATACCAACCTACTCTTGTATTAGTTCAATCAAACATTTTTTTTTTAAAGCCGTTTAGTTAATTTGAACTTTTATTTAGTCACTGTTGCTGATAGATCACATTTTTTAGCTTTTCAGACTCTGAATCCTAAATGTGCAACAAAATAAGCAACAAAAAATATTTTAACTAATTACTTATATATCACTAGAAAAAATACATGGCCTTATGTATGTGTGAATGGTACAGCTAATTGCCTCAGTAAGAATAATAATTTTTGCCAATAAAAATGGGAATAAAATGATAAAATATCCAAAGTCATTTCTAATACAAATTCACATTTTAAACAGTTAGAGATTAATATGTAGATTCTTCACAAAACTAAGATGGATTTTTTTGTGGTATTAATTAGAGCTTTTTTCTAGTAGCTTTATTTTAAGGAAACAGTTCCTAATCTTGCAACATGCAGGTCATAGCCTTACATTCTCAACCAGTCTAGTACATTTTTAAAGAAAAAATAGCAATGTGATTGAAGAGATAACAGCAAGTTAGAAAAGAGAGGACCTGGTGTTACCTGTTATCTCTGGTCTGGTATGCAGAACTGGCCTGGTGCCTGATTGGAAAGAAAGAGAGGTCCCTGCCTTTTGGATTCCTTTTAATAATAGCTAATGCTGGTCTGGATTGGGGGAGGAAATGAGGAAAGATGACAGGCTGATTACAGTGCATACAAGCGGATCAGAGATGATGATGATTCTTCTTCTGAATGCTCACTGAAAGATTTGCCTCCTCTTGCACTGCTTAGTGGATGGTTATAGGGGTATAATCAAAAACATCTGAAATGTTTGTCTCATGTTTGTTGACAAAATCAGTTAAAGTGAGCTGTCACAGTTTTGAATTAAGGGGAAATAAGGTATGGTTAAAAAAAAACAACAGATTTTTTAGCAGCTGCTACGATGCATCTGGAAAAGGTGCATCAACTGATAAAAAAAGGTCAAGTGTCCTGTGAAGGTTTCCTGTATTAACAGAGACGAGGTGTGGTGAAGACAAGAGCTACAAAATACTCTTACTAAAGATATGAGAAATGGAGATTGCATACATATGTAATCATTATTTAGTTATAATATTTGCAGTTTTTTTTAAGTTATAAGCTATACTTTGCCTAAGGTACGACGAATTGATTGGCTTTCATGTAAAATTCAATAAAAACAGGAACCTTCTGGCCATCTTGAGATTTGTCTAGACTTGTGAAAGAAGTCAATATGTCAAAATGTAAAAAAAAAAAAAATGTAAGAAGTCAATAAAAGTTAATATGAATAGATTTGACCTTTTTTAATATCAGTACAAACATTTCTTTTGCATTTTTTAAAATTGAAATCGGGTGCTTGACACTTATTATCCAGAACTTTATATTTATTACATAACAATCTATAAAATGAGAAGCTAAGATGTTGCTTTTGGCCACAACAAAGATGAAGGCCAGATAAAAATGTTACCATATGAAATAAAACAAACACACATCATCATTGCTTATTATTGGATATGACCTTCAAATAACAGAACTTGACAACCACGATTAGTTATTTTAAGGTGAGCTAGAACTTTCAAGCCCTTTAATGCACTGGGCAAACTGAAGGTATTGTTAATTATTCCCATGTTTCTTTGAGCTGAGAGGCTGTTGTTTTTTCTTTTAGCTATTAAGGATATGATCTTATAGGTCAAGGGAATGTGTGTTTATGGATTTGTTAAAGACGATGGGACAGAATGCTGTTTTCTATGATTGTATGTATGTATGTGTGTGGGTGGAAAAACTATGACCCACAGCCTTCCCAAAACTATGGTTCAAAACTGGCTGTTGTTTCCCTGAGGAAGAATGAGCGCCAAAGCATCCATTCATGCACTTTACTCTGTTTTCTTTTTTGCTACTTATTCCCTTATTTCCCTTTATCTAGGCAAAGAGTATGCATTGTTGCTTTATAATATATATTTACAACACATCTCCTTCTCTGTGCCTTTATAACCATAATACAGTCATTCATTCATTATCTTCCGCTTATGCCTTCATGGTCGCTGGGGGGTTTCCCATGCCCATACAGGGGAAAACGTCTCGGGCGCTGGGCAGATACACCCAGGACAGGGCGCCAATCCATCGCTAGCCAGAATACACTTACAATAAAATGACATATGACATCTTTATTTGCCATGTAACTGGAACTCTTTGCACCATCATTTATGTCTAATTTTCCCCCATGGACAAAAACTATTGAAATTGATCCACGAACTCCAACAATTGCAAAATGAATGTAAAAATTTATCCAATAGTGTAGTCGTCCTCATATAGGTCTTTTCCACTAACAGGCTTATAACAAACAACTCAGCAAGTTTCTTTACAGATAAAAATACTGTTTGATAACTCACTCTTTTATCTTGTATTTTTTCTGCATCGTTTTATAATTAAGGTACAAGTTTGCAAAGTTACTGAAGACACTAGGAGTGTCTCAGTAGAAAAAAAAGCTGAATTGCTGTATGGGATCATATTTTATAGCTGACTAGAGATATTGTGGGTTGTTGCGTTTTAGGTGGCTAATGCATCAATTTAATAAATAAAATCAAATTAGTAAAAAAAAAAAGCATTAGGATTAGGACATCCAGTAGCTAGGGAAAATACTATAAAATGATTCATTCATTCATATTATCTTCTGCTTAATCCTCTATGAGGGTCGTGGGGAGTTTCCCATGCCCATCCAGGGTAGAACATTTTGGGCACTGGGCATATACACCAAGGACATGGTGTCAATCTATCACTGGGCAGGCGCTCACACAGACTATATGGGAAAATTTACAGCAATTGAAAAAAAAAAATGTTGGAATGTGGGAGGGAACCTGGAGGAACCCCACAAGAACACAGGGAGAACATGGAAACTCCACCAAGATTAGGATTCATAGTTATATAACTGTTTCTATTGTTTAATATGGACTCTACTCTGATGCTGCCTGGCCGCTCAAGGAGGATGAGTCCCCCACTGAGC
>JAOUQT010025370.1:0-11629 GCA_025769995.1 Xyliphius kryptos
CAACATTTGTAACATCACTGACCCTGGGATTTGAACCCACAACCCTTAGATTGTTACCCCAACACTAACCACTGAGCTACCATACCCGCTAACTTGATGGTTAACCACTACAGTTACATAAATATACATGTAAATGTTTACTGTTATTGATGATGACTCTAAATGTCAAAAACCTTTATGGCCTTTATGGCAAGAATGCAACAATTATCTATGGTTTCACTCAGCTGCTGCAATAGCCTGAAGTGACACAATAATGGCATGTTGGCAAGTGGAAAACAGGTGGTTGAGAAATTTAGCTCTGGGTTAAAGAAGGAATAATACCATCTAAGCGCCTCCCTCCTCCACCTCATACCTTGATTAATATTACTAGTGGTGGCAACAATAACTGAAGCCTGGCCGCACTTTGCACTTCTCTAGTGACAACAAAATCCATCAGGCATGTCAAGTCTGTCTTCTGCCGTCAAAGCTTTGTGAGCTACGTGGCTTTGGCAATAACCCAGGAAAGTGTCTGCTTTGTCAGCAGCTGTCCTGCTGACCTGATAATGAAATAACTCACTAGTCTGTGGGTCCACTAGCTGGGACCTCTGTCATGAAAGAATATGGAGATCTTAATTGATCTTGTCTGTAATTAGGTGAGTTGAGAAAAAAAAAAAAAAGAAAAGGCATTTTACCTTGCTATTCCCTGCAGGAACACCGTAGGCCTGTCAGCATTAGCTGAGTAGCAAGAGCCCAATTCAAAGTGCCGACACTGTCATAAAATTGCACTTATGCTGCATTGTGGACACATAATTAGAAGGACTGTGTATCATAAATGAACCATAATGGTTGTTTGGCTTCATTATTGATTGGAGGAAACCCTAAGCAAATAAAATAAAAATCTGGTTCTGTATTAAATGAACCTTCTTCAAAAGATTTTAAAGTAGTTATTCTTGGTAAATGTAATAAAATACAATTGATTTCATGTTACCACTGTGTAAATGCATGGTATTTTTGGACCTCCTCCACAGTAACCAATAAACTCTATCTCTTACTCTCCTAATAATCTTCCTAATAAAGAGCCTAATCTTAATACCTTCCTGCACTTTATTTAATATGACAGCTCATGCCTACCTTACACTGATGCAATCATTAAAAAATGTAGAGACCCCAAGCACAAATTGAGTGTTGATAAAGAAGATTAACAGTGTGTACAGATCAAGATGCAGTTCACGTACTTGCTGACGCACACGCACACACAGACGACCATATGGCATCACGCAGCTCTCAAACCTAATAATGACATTGATTTACTTTCTACAGTCAAGTTTCTTGAATTGTTTTCGTGCACTGAACCATATGAAGTTGCTCCGATGTGCAGTGTTGCATGCTTTGTGTCAGAAATGATTATGAGGGTGTGCCGGCACTAGGTGAGAATGGCTGGTTTAGGTTTATTACTTTTCATGTCCACATTCAGTGGATGTCCACTACTTAGATAATTAAATAAATGCTGATGGAAGTGCGGATTTTCTGTGGACTGGATTGTTTTGGGTTTTTTTCTTTTTGGGTGTGCTTTGAAAACTGGATTAAGCTCACTGAGTCATTTCCTTTGCATGTTAATTTTTCTTCTCAGACACATTTGAAGTGAATAACAATGGCCCATCCAGTTTCCCTCAAATCTAATGATTCCATTTTTAAATAGATAACCTTTGAATCTTTTCCTCACTGAGTTTTATAACGGCACGTACTTGTCAGTGATAGAGATATTAATACTGCACTCTTCTCTTTGGATATTCTGACTTTGTGAAAGTTGAACAAATGTTTGGTTCATAAGTATCTTGTCGTCTTTGACTGAATCATAATCTCTCATGCCCCCGTTTGATATCCCGGGTTTTAAGTGCACAGGGTTGTGTTTGCTGAACAAACAGTTCAGACACTTGGTTGATGGAAAGATAAGAAGGAAGTGAGCTTCAGAACAGATGTATCCTTTTATGAATCAGAAGTGAGTGGGTGTTTAATCAAACGCCACAGTTTATTGGAAGGCTTCTTAACGGGTGCCAGTTAGTCATCAACGACTGTATCCTGCCTTTTTCTTTATGAAGTAGATTTTCATCACATCTTGCCAGACCCGTTTCGCCAGTTGGCGTTGTTCTTCTCTTATGTTGTTTTGTTTGGAGCTGTCTAAACAAAAGTCTGAATACTCGGCTGGATAATCAGTTCCCTCTTTTGTTTTAATTGGTTGCGTGCTGATGAGGGGTAACAAGCCAGAGATGGAAGGCAGAAAGCCTTGGTAGCAACATGCACTCCCAAGAGTCACTGTGCACTCTTGGTATTAATATTTATCATTTACTTGCTTGACAAACACTCCTTTCTGACACGACCTACATAGCTGCAGTTGCTAATGTGATTCATAATGTACAAAAGTTCTGATGTGGTCTGATGCCCATCCAACAAGTTTGCAATCATTGTGTTTCCCTAACTTTTCTTAGCATAAGCGGTTTTCTTTAATAGTTCATCCCAATCTACTTATCCTAATACGGATTGCAGGGGTACTGGAGCTTTTCCCAGTGCTCATAAGGTGAAAGTTAGGGAAAACGCAGGTCATTTGTACACAATTTTGAATTTTCACTTAACCCTCGGCCATGTTTTTGGATTAATCAAAAACAGCAGAATATGCAGACACTGCAAGAACAGGCAAAATCCATATGTAATTCAAAAACAATATTGTGCAAATATGGTGTATACGGAGTTTTTTTTATATAGTCTTTGTATTGTATCATATACATAACTTTGTGTGTGTGTGTGTGTGTGTGTGTGTGTGTGTGTGTGTGTGTATATACTGTGATCTATCTTACACACCTGCAAAAACTGTCATGCACTTTACAAACTGTATTGTCCATTTCACAATTAATTTAAATGTGATCAGAAGATTTTTAAAGAATATAAATGTTTGTATTATTATTTTTCATATATTTTTTTGATCAGCAAGTTAGTCCTCTGCCTAAATCTCCTGGTATGGTCACTATCCAAGTTAAGGTTGTTATTGGGCTAATTGGTTGTTTGGACACCCTTGCTCAATTGTGGTGCACAACATTATACTAATAAGTGAGCATAAAAGAGAGCACAACATTCTAGGTTGGTTTAATGTCAGAACTATCAGCCGTTGTTGGCTTGTTTACAAGCTCAAAAGGGTTCAAAAAGAAACAACTTTAGAGTCCTCTTGGTCCATTGTTGTGTTAAGGAAGGAAGGCTACTCAATGTGAGATATTCCCAAGAAACTTAAAAATTGTTTTAGGAGGGGGAGGCCCTGATGCACAACTGTGCAAGAAGTTAAATATCTTAGAGTGTGTAGTTTAAGAGAAAGATTCCTCACAGACTTTAACTGACAGCTGCACTAAATGAAACCCGTCAAACACCCGTGTCAGCATCAACGGTCAAGAGGCGACTTCAGAATGCTGAACTTCATTCCAGAATTGCCAAGAAACAGCCATACCTCACACTGGCCAATAAAAAGAAAAGACTGCGATTGGAATTTCCTCATGGCAGGACAATAAAGGCTTATTTTATCTTATCTTATAGACAGAAGTTTGTTTGCCTAAATAGTTTTTAGTTAAGCTGTTTTTATTCACACATTTTACACAGTTTGTCTAAACTACATGTTAAGTTAATTTTAAAAAAATCAATACGTGTATTTATTATCTATATAGAACATGTTTATTTCCAGAATTTTCTGCAACTTTTTATAAAAATATTTTCCCATGGAATTAAAGATCTTGTAAACATAAAATATTAAATGTGCCATTACACATGTACAGCCCACAGGAGGATTGGGGTAGATTAGGTCCTCAGCAATACCTTACTGTTTATAGGAAGCAAAGAATACTGCTTCTTATTTACTGTGAGATGTAACCCAGAAAACAAGGGAACAAGTGGTCCTATAAGCTTCTGAATTGTACAGACACAAAAGACACATTCTGTCCTAATAAGGGGTGAAGAATATCCACTGTGCAGAACATACAACTCTGTTATTATTAAGCACCCCTTAACAATGCACCGAAAATCAGTTTGTAAAAAAAACAATTCAAGACACTAACAGTAAAGAAACTACTCTTATTTGTAAGTCGTTTTGAATAAAAGTGTCCTTTAAAAAGCAAAATGTAACTGAAGTAAATATTTTACTTCACTGAGCCAAAAACATTTCATGTTTCTAAACATTACTTATTACCCTAAAGCAATAATGCACAAAAGAGCATGTTGTGCTGTTACACCTCTTTCCCATGATTTATTTACAACTAGATGACCTGCTGCAAACGCAGCATAACTGAGCCCTTCCCCAGTATAACGTTACCAGTCCTTTTTCTGCCTTGCCAACTCCGAAAGTATTCTTATAGTCAGCGTATTGTTGAGCAGACTGTATAACTGCTTCTGTGAGCAAAAACAATTCTGCAGATCTCAGAAGGTTGGCAAACAAAGGCTACATTTTGCGAAGTTCAAGAGCAACGGTTTTGTCGATGACATTTTTCCAGAAATATGCAACTAATAGGAACAGTTTCCTGCTACACAACCTTGAGATTTTTTTATTGCTTTTATAAAAATGTTAGCAACACGCTATCATGCAAAAAGTTTAATTTAAATGAACGTTGATCACTAAGTAACGGTATACCAAGTTAGTTCTCATCAGGAATTGGCGCTATTTATTTTAAACTATTTCCAATAATTGTAAATGACTTAAAGTAATGTATGTTACTCACCTCTACGAATGTGACATGGTCTGATTTATTATTACATTATTGTCAGCAACGTCACGGCTGGACAAATGGCTGTGCCAATCAGATTTAAGGCCCGGAATTACCTGCTTTACAAGAGCAAATATAAAAATGTATGAATATGAACACTTCCAGCCATCAAGCGCTCATATGAGCTCACATGGCATTTAAATACTACTCAAACAAACTAACAATGTATGTTTTACTTATAGTCAATTTTCAATATATTACATTCAGTTGTAACAGTGTATTACAGTGTAGATCACTACAGTGTGTTTCCACAAATTCAGTAAGTATGGGATTGTCCAGGTATTCACATGAAACTGGTGAGCTCCAGGAGTTCAGAATTAAAGCTGTCCTAATATTTGCTGACTAGAAGGGCGGGAGTAAGAGTGGAAGTGGAAAATAGGGTGGAGGTGGTTGGAGGGCAAATAATAATCAGAGAAAATGAGTCAGCCCAAATTCCTACACACACACATTCTTAAGAGAAAACTTCATTTTCCCAGACAGGGTTTGTTTTGTGAATTAATTTCTGATTTGATCGCATGACTGTACAGTTTATTTCCCACAAAGTCCAGGGTCATGGGCAGCTACGCAAAAAGAAAAGCACATTGCTTTGTTTTATTTCTGTAAGCACTTAACTAGATTTCTTAAATCTATGCAGTTTGGCTTTGGTTTGGACTGTACAGCCGTCTCCCTCTGTTTCAGCGTCTTGTGGTTTCAGTAATAGTTTGCAGTTACAACTGCTAAAGTATTTTGAAGTGTTTTCTGAGATTAATTCCTGCTTTTAATCTTGTAACATGTAGCTCTTTTATCTCCTAGTTATCTGTTTCTGATTTGGTCATGACCCACTTTAATGTTCATGAGTTCATGAATGCAAAGTAATCCATTCGGAGCGTGCTGATTTTATCTGTTTTGATTTTGTATTAAAGAATCACATTATCAAGGGGAACTGGGAAAAGTTCGGTACGTCTATAACGAGGTCAAGAAAATACAACAAGCTGCACACAAGCTGCAAGTTTCTAAACTTCTACCTATTCTTATACCTTGTGGTATTTTATATTGTGTGCTTCTATTTTTATTGCATTTGGTACACCATCTGCACTTCCACTTCATGTCAAAGTATACAAACTTTATTGCGAGGCAGAATACGAGGTCCTTTTCCCATATGAGCTACGTCAACTCAATGAGTCATCACTCACCACAGAATCTCAAGGTTATGGAGATAAAGCATGGAGTCAAAACATTAGGAGTCCTTCCTGGACCAATTTCCTGTCTGACACGGCTGGTGGCTACTGAATGTGCAGAGTTGTCACATTTCAGGTCTCTTTGAGACCTTTATAAGTGATGAAATCCTAACGCTTTTTAGTAGGGCTTATATTAGCTCAAATCTGCTCATTCAACTTGGCACCACTGGATCTCGCTGATGATTTAGTAATGCTGTATAATTAAGTTTCTGTTAAATATTAATTTGCCATTGAAATCATTACTGGGTAATTGTGGTCTTTATACTTTTTAAACAATAGCTATACACTGTATATCTAGACCCATCAACTCACTTCCTGAGAACCTACGAGGCTGAAACTTGGAACCGTGATTACCAACCATGACAATGAAAAACGGGTTCTGGTTTTCCTACGTTCGATTGTTCGTTTGATATTGCCATCGAACGCAACACCTCAGATGTATTGGGTCCTTTACACTTTTACACTTCCCAACTTCACCACACAGGGGAAATGTTGAGGACTGGCACCTATGGTTCAACGTGTGAATTGAGTTGTTTCAATATCGCTTCCAGTTCTTTCATCACCTCTATCATGCTTTTGAGGATGAAGGAACACCTTTGATTCAGTGGAAAGGACTTAATCAACAGCCTTTCTGACATTTAAGAAAATACCGATGGCTAAATTAAACATGCAAACATATACTGTATATAAAGCTCTGGAAAATTATCGGTTTCTCTGATTTTACTCTTTATATGTATATGTTTAAGTAAAATAAACATTGTCCTTTTAAACCACTGACATGTCTCTGAAATTCCAAGCAAACATTTAGTATTTATTTGCAGACAATTTGAAATGGTCAAAATACCAGTGCTTTCAGACCTCAAGTAATGCAAAAAAAAAAAAGTTCTTATTCATTTAGAAACAACAATACTAAGGAAGGATTTGGTGAAATAACTATGATTTTAATGCATCTTGGCATGCTTTCCACCAGTCTTTCACATTGCATTTGGGTGACTCCGCTCCTGGCATAAGGTCAAAAATTCCAGCAGTTCAGCTTTGTTTGGTAGTTTTTCACTATCCCTCTTACTCTTGATTACATTCCAGAGGTTTTCAATGGGGTTCTGGTCTGAAGATTGGCCTGGCCATGATCGGGTCTTGATCTGTTGGTCCTTCATCCCAACATTGATTGACCTAGCTGTGTGGCATAGAGCATTGTCCTGCTGAAAAAAACAGTCCTCGGGGTTGGGGAACATTGCCAGACCAGAAAGAAGCAAGTTTCTGGGAGAACCTTGTATGTGGCTTGATTCATACATCCACCGCAAAGATGAACCTGCCCAATTCCATCCTTGCTAAAGCACCCCAGATCATCACTGATCCTCCACCAAATTTCAAGTGAGTGCAATACACTGTGGTTTGTACGCCTCTCTAGGTTTCCATCTAACCATTAGATTACTAGGTCTTGGGCAAAGCTGAAATTTGGACGATCTTACTCCAGTCCTCTATGATCCAATCCCTATGGTCTATTGCAAGCTTCAACTTGGCTCTCTTTTATTTCTCATTGATGAAAGGCTTTTTTTCTAGTTTTACATGACTTGAGCCCTGCCTCTAGAAGCTAGTTACTAACTGTTGTTGCCTTGCTCTTTAAGTGGTCTCTTAAAGCTGTATAAGAAATTTGTCAAATCCTTTTTTCTTTGTTTACTACCCCAGCTTCTCCCTTAAGGGGTCGTCACAGTGAGTCAATCTTTTCCACCTCATGCTGACCTCTGCATCTTCTACTCTTGTCCCCAACTCTCTGAATATCCACATCTCTCCTCTATGGCCTTCCTCTCAGTCTCCTGCCTGGAAGATTTATCTCCAACATCCTCCTACCGGTATATCCACTGTCCCTCCTCTTGACATGTCCAATTTTTCAACCCTTGTTGTCCCTCTGCTGTCCTCATTCCTTATCCTGTCCGTCTTGGTCACACCTATAGAAAACCTCAACATATGGACTAACTCAAACCTCAACAACAAAGCTGGACTCACTACTATCTTTCCTTTCACTTTTGCTGCAACCCCTTTATCACGCAACATTCCTGACACTTTTCTCCATCTACTCCACTCGGCCTGAACTCTCTTCACCTCCTTTCCACAATCCCCTTTTTCCTGGACTGTCAATCCCAAGTACCTGAACTCCTGCACCTTTCTTTCATTCACACACGTGTTTTGTCTTATTGCAGTTGACCTTCATTCGTCTTCTTTCCATATTATATCTCCACCTCTCAATGTATTTTTATACCCATTTACTGTTCTCACTACAGATCATGTCATCAGCAAACATCATAGTCCAAAGCGATTCCTGTCTGACAGTTTGGTTCTAGTTTCGCTCTGCTGCTCATTTGCAACTTGTAAGTGTATTGTTTCACTGGGGGCAGGACGTGCACCTTAATGAACCGCTGATGCGACAGCCCTCTCGAGCTTAGCCCTCTCGCGTGAAGACCTAATCGTGTAAAGACCTGCGAGTCTCCACCGAGCAAGGACAACAATACATATACATATTCTAATATTTTTTATCAACCTATCGTTTTATTTACCACTCCTTTTGGATAAACCACCTCTTGTAGTATTTTGTCTCTTTACCTATTAATACCCTCTACTATTTGCAGTTTATCCCGGTCAATGTCCCTCCCACATGTTTTTTTCTTTAAAAAAGAAGGCGCTCTCTTGTAGACCTGCAAACTCTTCAGCAGGTAAATACAAACGAGTCCTTCACCTTCTCTGCAGGACTCTGGAACTGTCAGTCAGCCACCAAGAAATCAGATTTCATCCTTGCGTTTGCAGCTCATTCTGGAATTCAGGTCTTGGCCTGGATATGGATATTCCCAGAAAACACATCTGCTCCAGCTGCTCTCTCGATGAATTTTTACTTCTCTCACTCTCCACAAATCAGCAAAAGAGGAGATGGACCAGGTTTGCTTATTTCCCACCAATAGAAATTTTCTCATCATACACCATCATCTAACGATACGTCATTTGAGTTCCATGCACTGACCATCACAGAACCTGTTAAATGTCATTTTGTTGTTATCTGTTGACCCACAGGTCAACTTGATGATAACTTCAGCAAAGAAGTTTGATATATTATCATCTCTCCCAGATGATGTCTGTCCTCTTTTTGTTCTCTGTGATTTCAACATTCGCATCGCTTTGGATAAAAGCGTCTGCTAAATGACTAAATGTAATGTAAATTTCATGCTATTTTCATTTATTTTCTGAACAAGCCTAACATACTTCGCAGCCACTCCAGACTTTCTCATACATCACCACAGTTCTGCCTTTGGCACTGTCATACACTTTCTCTAAATCTACAAATCACACTGTAACTCTTTTGACCTTCACTCTACTTCTTAATCAGCATTTTCAGGGCAGAAATTGCATCTGTGTTGCCCTTTCTTGGCATGAAATCATACTGTTTTTCATAACCAGTCACCTTTTGTCTAAGCCACAACTCTCTCCCAAATCTTCATTGTGTGGCTCATTAACTTTTTACCCCTGTAGGAGCCACATCTCTGTATATCACCCTTGTTCTTAAAGATTGGTACAAGTCAAATGGAGGTACACTTTTCCTCCATTCCTCAGGCATTGTCTCATTCTCTAGAATCACATTAAACAACCTACTCATAAACACAAGTCCCAGCTCTCCCCGAAATGTCCATACCTCTACCGATACTGTAAGTCATCAGGTCCCACTGCCTTTCCCTTCTTCATTCTTTTCAAAGCTTTCCTCACTTCCTCCTTGCTAATCTTTGCTTCATCCTGTTTTACTTTTTTTATGCCATTTATCAGCTCTTTAAAATAGGCCTTCCATTGTTCCTCACTCGCTTCTCACTTGACAGTGTATTTCCACTTCTATCCTGACATGCTGTACATTCTTTCCAGCTCTATCTCTCGGTTTTGCCAACCTAGCTTTCTACACCGTGCCTCATTTGTACTCCTGTCTACTTTTTAAATTTTTTTCACTGTCCTCTTTCGCTGAAAATCCTCCTGCACTTCCTCGTTTCACCAACATTTTCCTTGTTGTCTGTCCAGATGACACACCTGATACGTTTCTGCCTGACTGTCTAATCAATGTTTTTGCTGCAACCCAGTCATCTGGAAACTCTTTCCTACCTCCTAAAGCCTTTTTCAGCTCCTCTGTACATCTCTAAACTCCTCACAATATTCCACTCTTCTCAACTTCCACCATTCGATCCTCTTACTAACCACCAGATTCATCCTGCACACCACCATCCTATGCTGTCTAGCTACGCTCTCTCCTGCTACTACCTTACAATCATGAATCTCTTTCAGGAAACCTTGTCTATACATGATGTAGTCTACCTGTGGGCTAATGCCCCCACTCTTGTAGATTACCCTGTGGTCCTCCTTTTGGAAGTATTTGTTAACCACAACCATTTCCATTCTCTTTGCAAAATTCCCTATCATCGGGTTCCTATCCTTAATCCCAAACCTGCCCTTCACATTTTCATCCCCTTTGTTAAGGTAACCAACATGCCCTTTGAAATCTGCAATTACCAGTCTCTTCTCCCTGTGAATACTCCTAACCACCTCATCCATCTCTCTCCAAAATCTTTTTTTTCTTTCTTCTAAGTCACATTTAACTTGTAGTGCATATTCACTGACAAAATGCCCCCTTACACCCTCAATTTCTACCTTCAGACACATCACCCTATCTGACACTCTTTTCACCTCAACAACATCCTTGGCATAGTCCTCCATCAGGACCACCCCAACTCCATTTCTCTTCTTATTCAAACCATGGTAGAACAGTTGAAATCCTGCACCAATGCTTCAAGCCTTGCTACTTTTCCACTTTGTCTCCTAAATCCTATACACTTGCCTCTACTGTGTTCTCTTTGTCACTTCACACGTGTCCCTTCTCATTGTCTTCAGCATCAAGTAGTAGTAGTACCCTGGTTGCTACCAGTACCGGTGACTGTTAACCCGGGCCTTGACTGATCTGATATGAAATTAACTTGCATTACTTATTTGCCAGTTGTTTTACACTGGATGCCCTCCCTGACCTAACCCTCACTATTTATTTGGGCTTGAGACCGGCACTAGAACTACCCAGTTTGAGCTCTCTAGTGGCTGGTTTGTGAAATCCATTTTACTCTCTCTTTAATTTACTACCAGTTTGATGTAGCAACACAAGGAAAGGTGATTGTAAAAGTAACCTTTTTTGATTGGGTGTTTTGATGGCTTTAGTAAAGACAGTAATGACAAGATTCATTGTTTTGGGCTTAAAAGCCATCTTCCAGGAGCACAATGCATGCAGTCTTGTTCAGGTTAAATAAATTATCACAGAGGTTATTTTTATGCTGATGTATAAATGCAGTAATTCTCCAAGTAGAAGCTAAGAGCCTGTACCCAGAAATCACATTAGGGGATTCATCCCACCCGTTTTATCTATGCTAATATATTTTCCCATTTGTGCACATTCTTCAACTCAAAGTTTAAGTTTATAAAGTTATATTATTTTTAAAAGTACTGTCTCTTTGCTTTCATACACTTTCCTACACTTTTTTTTTTCTTATTATAAATCATTATTTTAAACTTACCTTTGCGAAGCGGGATAATGTAAGAAGACAGTTTTGAACACTGATTTTTTATGTACTTGCT
>JAOUQT010025399.1:0-11627 GCA_025769995.1 Xyliphius kryptos
ATTATTCAGACACTTTGGGGGGTTTTGGAGGAGCGAGTCAGAAAACGTCCTCCACCAGCATCACGTAGTGACCTGGTTACCATCCTGCAAGAAGAACGGCTTAAAATCCCTCTGACCACTGTGCAGGACTTGTAGAGGTCATTCCCGAGACCAATGGACGCCGTATTGGCCGCAAAAGGAGGTCCTACACCATACTAATCAATTATTGTGGTCTACAGCCAGATGTTTCGGTTTCATCATCCAACCCCCTGTATATTTGAGGGCCTGTGTCTTTAAAAAAAACTCTCTCCACGCTTACCTGGTGTCCCGGATCGATTGGGCGCTCTGCTCTCAAGTAGAACCTCCTGAGATCTGAATAAATCCAGAATCACTGCGGCTTTAGAGCAGGCACATTTTAAAGTGATGCTGTAGAAGCAGGCACCATCCATCCCATCATGCAACTGTACTTCATCTAGGTTATCAATGTTACGTAGGTGGAACAGATTGTAGTAATCGTGTTAATGTGTGCTAATGTGGCTCAGGGGTCGCGACCTCATCGATTAAACGCAGGATTTGATTGTGTCATCATTTAAACATCTGGATCCAAACAATAACGCACCCAGAACCATTTGTACTGATTGAAAACCAAGATCTCGACTATCTATGCTTATATGATTCTCGGATCCGATAGATAGAACACTGATTCAACGTTCTAAAGGCAAAATCCCGATCTGGTTGGAGTTTCCATGTCCTCCCCGTGTCTGCGTGGGTTTCCTCCGGGTTCTACGGTGGCTTAGTGGTTAGCATGTTCGCCTCTCATTCCTGGTACGAATCCCGATCTGGGTGGAGTTTCCATGTCCTCCCCGTGTCTGCGTGGGTTTCCTCCGGGTTCTACGGTGGCTTAGGGGTTAGCATGTTCTCCTCTCATTCCTGGTTCGAATCCCAATCTGGGTGGAGTTTCCATGTCCTCCCCGTGTCTGCATGGGTTTCCGCCAGGTTCTACGGTTTCCTCCCACATTCCAAAAACATGGATTCAAGGTCAATTGAATGCTCTAAATTGCCCTGTATAGTGTGTGGATGTGTAAGTGAGTTTGTACCCAGCGATGGATTGGCGCCCTGTCCTGGGTGTATCTGCTCAGCGCCCGAGATGTTCTTCCCTGGATGGGCATGGGGAACCTCACTGTGACCCTCATAGAGGGATAAGCGGAAGATGATAATAATAATAATAATAATAATAATAATAATAATAATGAATGGATGGATAGATGGATGGTAG
This sequence comes from Xyliphius kryptos, assembly GCA_025769995.1. Taxonomy (NCBI): domain Eukaryota; kingdom Metazoa; phylum Chordata; class Actinopteri; order Siluriformes; family Aspredinidae; genus Xyliphius; species Xyliphius kryptos. The sequence continues at coordinate 1,256 of JAOUQT010025399.1, forward strand.
CCCAGTGGCACTGGGGAGTAAAGGGGTCATTCACTGTTCCTCATGCCCATCCAGGGGAGAACGTTTCGGGCGCTGGGCAGATACACCCAGGACAGGGCTCCAATCCATCACTGGGTACACACTCACCCACACAGCCACACACATGGAAACTCCACCCAGATTGGGGAATCCCCAGCTCTGAAAGGCGAACATGCTAACCACTAAGCCACCGTGTTGCCCGAGATTTGTTTTTAATTGCTTAAAATGTTATAGATTGTGTTAATGTTCAGCAAACGCCCCGCGTTGACTTTTTTCAATAACCAAATAATATTTTGTGTTTACGTCAAATAAATAACAAATGTAAAATACGCACACTGTACCAGTGATCTATTGCGATTTTTGGTAAAAATTCAGTATTGTATAAATATCGTATCATGGTGATTATTTCTCAGACGATAATCGTCCCATCCCTAACGAGTACCGGGTGGTTCATACAGGCGTACTGCAGGTTGTGCGGCATCTCCGAAGTCATCCATCTTTTTTACGGCTCAATCTCTAGATTTCGTTTGCCGTATGAGATATTACCCCTTTGAGCCGCCTGCTCTCCATTTATCCGGGCAGCTCTTTTATCACCTGCCTTCATCTGGACATATATAGAGCTCCGCCAACCTTGTTGGTTTTTTGTTTTTGTTTTTTTTTCTGATTTGGCTACGGGGTTCTCAGTTTACTGGCAGTTAAAGGCCTGGCACCCACCAGCGTTTATTGAAGAATTAGGAACGAAAACATGGATTTTAGTGTGGGCAGTGAGATCATCCATTTTTTAAAGACACTTTTATGTATCGCTGGATTCTGGCTGCGAGGCTTTTTGTTGTTCTTTACTTTGTTCTTTAAAGTTCTAACCTCATTCTTGTAGGAGTCTGAAACACCGTTTTTTTTTTGTTTCATATTGCCGCAGCATAAAATTTCCTAACCAATTTCCTAACGGTGGTAGGAAGCATATGAGACGAATGGCATGCAGTACCGGATCCGACCAGAGGAGGCCGGGATCCCCGAGAGACAAACGATAAAAAAAGATAATTGAAAAAAAAAAAAAGGTAGCAACGAGCATTCAACGATACCTCAGATGTCATGTGACCCCCTATGCCCCACCCCCTGCCCGCTACCTATCCGGTCCTATCCCGGCCTTCCGAGTCGCTCCGAAAGCCCCCATACAGGGTGACTGCGTTTCTTTAGCATGTTTAAGCGTCTTACTGTGCATCACGTGATCTTCGGGTAATTACGCGGCTAACGACGATCCGATGCCAGCGTACAGCCAACCAACTACTCTATGTACACAGCTCCCCTTGTGGCGGAACTGAAGGGTTCCCTATTCCCATCCAAAGGAGAATGTTTCGCATGATTGACCGATACATACAGGACAGGGCGCCAATCCATTGCCGGGCACACGCACAGTCACAGGAAATTTTGATAGGGGCAATTTGGAGTAGCCAATTCAACTTGAATCCATATTCTTGGACTGCGCAAGGGAACCGGAGAAAAACCACGTGGACACGGGAAGAATGTGTAAACCTGAACGGTGGGGTTCCCACATCTTGGGCAGATACACCCAGGACAGGGCGCCAAGATATTGCTGGGCACAAACACACACTCACACATCAACAAATTATATTGTATGGGGCAATTTAGAGCATTCAATTTAGCTGCAATCCATGTTTTTGGACTGTGGGAGGAAACCCACGCGGACACAGGGAGGACATGGAAACTACACCCAGATCGGGATTTGAACCAGGAATCTCCAGCGCGGAGAGGCGAATGTGCTAACCACCTAGCCACCGTGCTGCACCTTGAATCCATGTTTTTATAAATGTGGGAGGAAACCGGAGAACCTGGAGGAAACCCATGCAGACACGGGGAGGACATGGAAACTCCAACATGGAAACTCCACCCAGATTGGGATTCGAACCGGGAATCACCAGCGCTGAGAGGCAAACGTGCTGACCACTGAGCCACCGTGCCACCCGGGAACCGAGGTCATAAAGTACGTGCTGTACTTTTTCCATCGTTATGACACACTGACGCCCGCGGTTGGCGGCTCACTACAGGAGGGTTCTGTGTGATTAAGGATTTGTATGGTGGTGCTGTTGGTCAGCTCTCTCGCCTCACAGGAAGAAGGTCCTGGGTTCACCTTCTGGGTCATTTCTGTGTCACGTTCTCGAGCCGCACATACATATTTTCCTCAGACCATTTATCATCTCCTGTACGGTTTTTCAGCGCCTTGTGGAAGAAGCGCGGCGCTCCCAGAGGAAACCCACACAGACACGGGGAGAATATAATGTTACTGAATAGTGTTTCGGTTTCCTGCTTCTTCTTCTTTCTTCTTGTTTCTATCAGCGAGAGAACCCTGAATTCCATGACAGCCGTAGCAGCAGAATCTTTTTGACTTTTAAACATCTGAGAACAAAGACGGAGGATACGACCGAAACATAATGAAAGGACCGGGTTTAATTATCACCAACAACGGGGAGCGTTTCATCCGTTTAATCCTCATTCTCATTTCATTATCCTCAACTTAATTCTATATTAGGGTCACGGGGGAGAAGAGGGTGGGTCCCCCCATGCCGATCCATAGGAGGGTGAGTGGAGGGTGGGTTCCCCATGCCAATCCATTGGGGGGTGGGTTCTCCGTGCCAATCTAGGGGAGGGTGGATTCCCCATGCCAATCCATTGGGGGGTGAGTTCTCTGTGCCAATCTAGGTAAGGGTGGGTTCCCCATGCCAATCCAGGGGAGGGTGGGTTCCTTTTGCCGATCCAGAGGAGGGTGGGTTCCTTTTGCCGATCCAGAGGAGGGTGGGTTTCTCTTGCCGATCCAGAGGAGGGTGGGTTCCTTTTGTTGATCCAGGAGAGGGTGGGTTCCCAATGCCGATCCAGGGGAGGGTGGGTTTCCCATGCCGATCCAGGGGAGGGTGGGTTCCCCATGCCGATCCAGGGGAGGGTGGGTTTCCCATGCCGATCCAGGGGAGGGTGGGTTTCCCATGCCGATCCAGGGGAGGGTGGGTTCCCCATACCAATCTAGGTGAGGGTGGGTTCTCCATGCCAGTTTAGGTGAGAATGTGTTCCCCTTGCCAATCCAGGGGAGAATGTTTTGGCATTCTGTGACCCTGTACACTGACCCCGATCCTGGAGTTGGCACACTTGTAAGTAGTTTTAGATAAAGTGATCTGAGTTGTGAGGTTGATGTGGGTTTCATTTTGTGTAGAAGCTCCATGTTTTATATGTTGTATAATATCGTCAGGCCTGAGTTACAACAGTGTGTCATCATAAACATGGAGTGTGCATTCCTGACTGGCCTCCCCGCCGTCCTGATCTGTCGTCTATTAAATATGTATAATGCATCAAGAGAGGAATCACACAACAGCGGCAACAGACTGTCAACAACACAAGTGAGAATCGCGAGCACATACGGTCCTCATACCTTCAAATATAAACCTATTCTGCATGCGATCCGGGGAATTTTTTATTGGCGGATCGTCGGGACCTTCAATGTCTTGCTTCAACGCCCAAAAGACGTATATACGCTGCTTCCAGACCTATATTTCGTTGGTAGAGCGTTTAGCCAATCATATTTCAGCATCATTGGTCGCCAGGTTTTAAGGTTAATCTGCCGACGCCTTCAGAATGAATTTTTCGGCCCTGTAGCGATAAGTGTACAGCAACCTGTTGCTTCAACCAATCAGATTTTGAGTTCTCCATATCAGCACCTTCTAGCAGGCCTACGTCATATCAGCGTATTCACAAGCTCTGATTGGAGCGTACTTTTATTGAGGGGACATTGAGGTGTACTGTTACACCGCTTTCCCGTGATTTATTCACAATAATACACAACCTCGAGTGTCTTATTGTTTTTATAAAACACTTGCCAACAAATAATAATAAAAATAAACAAAGTTCGATTCATAAATGCGAGACATGATCCAGTCGTCATCCGGTTTCTTTAACAAATACTGCCATCTAGTGGACGAATTACAGGAAACAATATATTTTATACCACGCATTGGTACAAAAGTGAAGCGCTCAGAGGTGTGGCTTATCGTGAATGTCACCGCAAGATAAATCGGGTAGTTCGGCTCCTCAAATCTGATTGGCCGAGCCGCTTGTTTAGCTGTGACATTATTCACGATAACCCACACCTCCGAGCACACATTTACATTCGTATCAATGGGCGATTATAAAATATATTGTTTTCCGAATGTTTTTATAAGCTGCTTTTTGTAATTTGGCCACTAGATGGCAGTATTTGATTGTTAAAGACACCGGAAATCTTCCACTTGCGTCAGGGTTCGTTTAAAAAGACTGGACGATGTCTCACAAGGCGAGTTTAATAGCGATTTTGCTTTCAGGCAACGCATTTATGACTCAAACCTTATTTTTTTTATTAAAGTGTGCGTGTAAGTGTTTTATAAGAGCGATAAGACTCTCGAGGTTGTGTATTATTGTGAATAAACCACGGTACAGAGGTGTAACTGAACTCCAGTGAAAACCTCCGGAATGGAATCACGAGGACGATGGAGAGTCACCAGCCGCCGAACAAAGCTGAACCGCCGGAATGTTGGCACCAGGAGTGGCGTACGGTCACCCAAACGCAGGGTGGAGAACATGCCAAGACGCATGTGATTAAAAATCCACCGAATATTGATTTCGGAACTCTTCCCGAGTTAAAACATTAGGATCGTTGATTCTAAATATATAGGAACTTGTTTTCTTTGCATGATTGGAGGTCTGAACGCATGGCAACCTTATTTTTTTTGACCGTTTCTCATTTCCGGCAAATAAATACAACATGCTTGGAATTTGCAGACGTGTCGTCAGCAGTTTATAGAATAAAAGAACGACGTTCGTTTTGTCCAAACATATACCTATTAAGAGGAAAATCTGAGAAACATTTTGCAGTGCTCTTAATATTTCCAGAGATGTGTGTATATATACATATTTTCCCTCCATTTCTCCTCCCACTCAGCCTTCCAGGATATTCTTGGTAGCAATGTTGTCACCTCTGCATCTGTATTTTAGCGAGAAGTTGAGAAAAAGGGGATGTTAATGAGAACCGCAGGATTGCAGTCGCACCAGTTTGTTAGATCAAGAATACGTTTATGAGCATCAACGAGCTCGCTGCGTCGCAAGTGTCTGCCCGGCGATGGATTGGCGTCCTGTCCTGGGTGTGTCTGCCCGGCGCCCGAGACGTTCTCCCCCGGATGGGCATGGGGAACCCCACCGGGACCCTCGTAGAGAAATGAGTGGCAGATAATGGATGGATACAACTAACCGTGCTTGATTGATTGGCGCCCAAAACACGCCCACTACAGCAAAGACCCACTGACCCACCCTAAATCCATCTGCGTTGTGTACCTTTAAAGGCTTACTAAAGATCGCTCAAGTAAACCCCCTTGAGGTGGTTCTTGGTGTAGAGTATATAAACCTCCACGGGTTCCTAAAAAGTACTTGGGCCAAATTGTAATGGATTCTGTGTGTAACTTGTGGTTATATACTGTAGGTGCTGGTTATGGTTATACATCAGAGATAGTAGAATCTGCACGATGCGATGGTGTCGTTATGGATATAAATATGAGGGGAATGTTTCCAGCAGCTCGTTAAAACGATGCCTTAATTGATTTTGTAATAAATTGGTGGGTCCGTGTTTCTATACCGTGTGTGCTTTATGAACAGCGACGTAAATAAACCCTCCGTCTCGCTGCTGTAGGATTATGACTGGATCTTTAATGGAGTCTGAATCGCCTGTATAGATTTATTGCGAAGATGCGCCTCATGTTTCCTTCTCTGTGGAACCTCAAAGCTTCGAATCATAAAACCGCAACCATTAGAAATCCTACACGGTGCACGTTCTGTCTGGAACTGTGGACCCAAAACCTACACGGCCACTTCCTGCTCTATTGTCTACGTTTCCTACACTTACCAGGTGGATGGGCTTTGCATTTACCGACTGTAGTCCATCTGTGTTCTTCCTTTTGTTGGTCTCCTGTTGGTTCTCTGTTCTATTCAGGAGCAGGAGCATCACAGAGCAGGTAGAATTTGGGTGGTAGAGTGTTTACTGTCAGTTCGGCAGTGACCCTGGTGCACTGAGGGGGTTTTAGGGCAGCGGTTTCCACCTCAGTGACACTGAAATCTGGAGGACCATGGTGAGACCTGAGAACAAAGGTCCTTTCTGTGTCAATGCTGCATGTCCTCCCTGTGCCTGAACCTGGGTATACTCATGCCCATGACTATAATCTGTACCATCTTTTGATTTTAAAAAACTCCCAAATACCCCTTTGTAAAAAAAAAAAAAAAAAAAAAAAAAACAGTTGTGCGGGTGTGATTGCAGCTTGGCCATAGGAGACATTATGGGGTTCTTAGAGTTTCTATGTGGTTGCTAAGAGGTTCTAGATGGTTGCTAATGCGTTCCAGGTGGTTTATAAGTTGTACCAGGTGGTTGCTCAGGTGTTCCAGGTGGTTGCTTAAAGGTTCTATGTGGCTGCTAAGGTGTTCGAGATGGTTGCTAAGGAGTGCTGGATGGTTGGTGATGTGTTTCTAGGTGGTTGCTTAGGGGTTCTAGGTGGTTGCTAAGGAGTTCTACGTGGGGGCTAAGGGGTTCTAGGTGGTTGCTAAGGTGCTAAGGAGCTCTAGATGGTTACTTAGGAGTTCTAGATGGTTGCTAAGGTGTTTCAGGTGGTCGCTTAGAGGTTCTAGGTGGTTGCTAAGTTGTTTCAGGTGGTTGCTAAGGTGTTTCAGGTGGTTGTTAAGGTGTTTCTAGGTGGTTGCTAAGGTGTTTCAGGTGAGTGCTAAGGTGTTTCAGTTGGTTGCTCAGGGGTTCTAGATGGTCAGTAATGTGTTTCAGATGGTTGCTAAGGGGTTCTGGGTGGTTGCTAAGGAGTTTAAGGTCATTGCAAAGGTGTTACTAGGTGGCTGCTTAGAGGTTCTAGGTGGTTGCTCAGGGGTTCTAGATGGTCGGTAATGTGTTCCAGATGGTTGCTAAGGGGTTTCAGGTGGTTGCTAAGGTGTTTCTAGGTGGTCGGTAATGTGTTCCAGGTGGTGTCTATGGGGTTCTAGGTGGTTGCTAAGGTTTTCTAATTGGTTATTTACTACAGTAATAAGACTAACAAAAGAGACTTATCTGATTTTTCATATATGACTTATTAAATAGATACTAAATTGTCCCATGCATGGGGGGGTGGGGGTGCGGGGTTGCAAATATCAGTGCTCTCATAGAGTTGCAGCAAGAGGGGAATCCAGTGAACATCTGTGCCAAATTAACAATGCAGATCTTTCCGCTGTAGCAACCCCCATCAGGAACCGCCAGAAGGAGAAGAACTATATGTTCTGTATACTGCACCCTGTAGGTAGTAAAGCCGGTAGTCTGCACATGTCATCAGGTGAACAAACAGTTCTAGTGCGAATGGAGGATGAGGAGTCTGAGAGACGGACGTGCAAAATGACTCCGGGGTCAAAGAACTCTGCTACGCACTCGCGCTTGTTTAATAACCCGATCGCCTGTTCTTCATCTCGCCCGTGTAGCGTGTGGGTGAAGTCTGCGTGCCGCCGCCGCCGTACGGCTCCGGATCCGCTCCGTGGGGCAGCGGTAGGATATTTGGGGTCAGTCCATCGACAGGAGATGGAGCTCCCAGTGTGCAGTTCTTACACGAGAAACCGAACGTGTGTATGATGTTGACTCAGAAGAAACCCGAAGCTGCTGACTTGTTTCGTAACGGCTCCATTAGCGCGTACAGGGGGCACACTCGCCTCCCACAGCCACCCGTCGAAAGTCCACGATCCAAAGCCAGGTTGTCGTCCGAGCGGCACTTAGTACCCGTCTCCCACGGCGACGAGGCCGATGAGGAGGGACGGCAGTGTGGTCGGCATACGGGATCGAGATGCTGCTGTCTTTAGCGTATTAGCGTAGCGTTTTAGCGTAGCGTAGTGTGTTTAGTAAGAACAAGACGGGGTAAATACACACCCCTGTGGAACTCCTGGTTTTAAGTCCGTGGGGTTCTATTTCAGTTTTCAGGAAGCAACTTTGCTGTTGACGTGCAACTCGTAGCACGCCTTCCAGCATTAGCGTCACGTAGCTGTATTAGCCGTTCCAGCCGTTAGCATCACGTGATTTTGGCCGTGTATTCAGGAAGGGGGAGGGGTAGACGGCTGGAGCCGCCCCACGCACTCTAGCCGCGTGCCAATCGATGTAGATTTAGGTGGTAGTGATTTTGGCGTTGGCACTGCCGTGCACCACGTGCTCATGAAGTGGTTGGGGTGGGGTAGAGGGGTGAAGTTGCCCCGCATTATTGCCCTGCTAATCGCTATAGAGTTAACACACGCCCGGTGCCTCATATAGTTTACCTTCCCAATGTTTCTTTTAATAACCTGTGTTCTGTAATTCGCCCACCAGATGGCAGTATGTTATAGTTAAACAAACCGAAACCTGTTAGATTACGTCCCAGGAGACCAGTGTATTAGTGTGTGAGTGGCACGGTGGCTTTGTGGTTGGCACGTTCTCCTCTCAGCGCTGGAGATTCCCGGTTCGAATCCCCATCTGGGTGGAGTTTCCATGTCCTCCCCGTGTCCGTGTGGGTTTCCTCCGGGTTCTCCGGTTTCCTCCCACAGTCCCAAAACAGGGATTCAAGGTAAATTAAATGCTCTAAATTGCCCTGTAGTGTGCGTGTGTGTGTTTGTGAGTGAGTGTGTACTCAGCGATGGATTGGTGCCCTGTCCTGGGTGTATCTGCCCAGCGCCCGAGATGTTCTCCCCTGGTAGGCATGAGAAACCCTAGCAGAGGAATAAGCGGAAGATAGTTTCCATGTCCTCCCCATGTCCGTGTGAGTTTCCGGGTTCAAAAACATGGATTCCAGGTAATTTGAATGCTTTAAATTGCCCTGTATAGTGTGTGTTGGATGTTTAAGTAAATGAGTAAGGCCCAGCAATGGATTAGCGCCCTGTCCTGGGTGTATCTGCCCAGCGCCCAAGACGTTCTCCCCTCGATGGGCATGAGAACCCCACCGCGACCCCCATAAAGGAATAAACGGAAGATAATGGATCTATGGATGGATTACAGTGTGTTGCGTTGGTTTTTTATCCCGTAAGGCCCTCGTGGTTGCTATGCGACGTGCCTAACAACTCTTTCCCGTGATTTATATACGATATTAAACAAGTCAGGATGATTGTGATTATCACCTCAGCAGTAACACTGGCACTGCGGCGTGCCATTGCCACACATACCATGGTGTCACGACAATCCTGAGAATGATCCCCTCTCTGTGGGGGTCCTGATTATCTGAGAACAAAAGCAATAAGGAATAAAGTCTGCGGAGAAACAGAAAGACCTCAGCTGATAAAATAGTGTTGAAATAATGTTACGGAAACCTCAGGGGGGAAGGTGCTGGGTCGTCCGTCGTGCCCCCGCCCCACACAAGGGAATCGGACTTCATTCTGCACACCGGTGAGTCGGCTGGCTCCCCTGTGTGTGCGTTTAATGTCCTCCACATGCTCGACCTGCACCGACCAGACCGATTAAAAATAAAACGATCCATTATGTGGTCGCTGTTCACCGTGTTTGGTGCTGATTTAAATCCCGATGAATTAACAACGTCTGAATTAGCGAAGGTTTTTGTTAACGCACCGAAGAAAGACATAAATGATCGAATAGCTAAAATAGCATGACGACAACCCCGCCAATAAACCACGCGGTGGTCAACCGATAGACTGAAGAACCTGACAATGTCTGGCTCAGAAACCAAGAAACAGCCCATTGATCTCCAGTATCTTCCTCCCACGGTCCAAAAACAAGGATTCAAGGTTGATTGGCTGCTCTAAATTGCCGCTATATAGTGTGTGTCTGTGTGTGTGTGTGTGTGTGTGTGTGTGTGTGCCAAACGATGGATTGTTGCCTTATCCTGAGTATCTGTCCAGCGACCAAAACATTTTCCCATGGATGGGCATGGGGAACCTTCTTCATGAACCTGCTAATGGATTAAGGTGTCAACACACACAGAGACTACATAGGGGCAATTTAAATTAGACAATTCACCCTGAATCCATGTTTTTTTTGGCATTTGTGATTTCAGAGTTGGGGCCATGGTAATGATGCCTATATTTGGCACCATTAGTAGAGTTTCCATGTTCTCCTGGTGGCCACATTTAGGGGTGTTTTCTGGGGGTTCTCCCGTTTTCTCCCACAAAATCATTGATTCAAGGTAAACTGACTCCTCTAAATTGCCCCTATGTAGCATTTGTAGAGTTGTGGTGTGGCGGATGGTGCTTCATGCCCATTCACATAAGAACGTGTTGAGTGCTGGGGTGCCAATCCATCGCTGGGCAGACACTCAATCACCCAAAATACATGGGGATTAAT
>JAOUQT010025420.1:0-11626 GCA_025769995.1 Xyliphius kryptos
CCCCACCCCACCACCACCGAAATTCATAGTATAGGTTTAAGTGCAAAATAACAACACAAGATGAGACAAAGAATAAAGCACATACAAAAATAATATGATCAATCATTGAACTAAATAATATGTTTATTTTTAATTTTAAATGTGGTATAGAAAGTAGCACAGGATATTCGTAAAAAAGGTTTGGCAGGACAAAAAACATGGTAAAAGAGCAAGATTTCCCTCCAAAACTCGACTCAACAAATGTTGGTCCAGGTTCATGCTATATAAATAATGGATGATGTGAAACTTATGCTTACAATATTTTTTTAAATTATATTTTGTTTGGAGTCTTAGAATTTTTGCTTTTACAAAGTTTTGGTGTATTAGTTACTAAATGTCAATTTTTTTTTTCTTTTTTGTTGATTTGTTTTTAGGCAACTAGTTGGTTGCATGAGTTTTGGCGTGTGTTCCTTGATCAGATCACAGGTGGTAAGCTGACTTATTGCACTTACACATATAAACATGTAGACAAAACTGTATTAATGGAAAAAGCCTTAAGTGATAAAGACTTGGAGGCACGTTTTTTTAAAAAAAAAAAAAATTTCCTACTTAAATCAGTTATACGTTTTAGCCATACGTTTAAAGCTTTATACATGTGCTAATACTGCATTATTAATACCGGATTTATGTAAAGTGTTACCAAAATTTTTATTGAATAGAAAATCATATCGAGTACAACCGTCATATGTACATACCGACATTTGAATAGGTTCTGCATCTAAAAGATACTTGAAACCACTTAAAGCTTAAAAATAATAGAAAAGCATGTTTATATATGCTCATTGACATAACAGATTGTTTAGATTTTGAGTCAGAAAGATGTCCAAGTCTAAGTATAGTTCTTGTGCAAATTTCTTGTTTATTATTTTCAACTGTATAAAAACACACGTGATCTGTTCTTTAAATTTTTTTTGATAAGCCAGTAAACTCTGATTTGCATGAGTAAGTAGCTGTTTGGCATAATCATGTTGCTAATACAATCAATATTTTGTTTTCGTCTTGATGAGGGTTTGGAAATATGTAAACCTGTATGCACACACACACACACACACACACACACACACACACACACACACACAGACACACACGTGCGAGCGCACAGACACACACACACGTGCGCACACCAGCATGAACTGTCATTAGAGAGCTTCAAGAACTCAATTTTTATGCCTGGACAGTTGCACAAATTTTTTAATTATCATCCGAATGAAAGATGGACTTTTTTCCTAAACACATTTAAGTATAAAAGAAAACTCATTATTATTTGTTTCAGTTTTTTCCATAAGTTAAACATGAGTTTGGTTTTTTCTCTTCTTTGTGCTTGTGTAATACTTTATATTGCACTCATGGTGCACTGCCTCACTTTGATCTGTCAAGCAGAAATGGCTTAACATTGTTAGAGCTCTTTTAAGATGTGATTGTTGTCCGCCTGTTCAGCTCTGTTCACAACTAAGGAGCTCATATTTACGGTTTTGAGCAAGACTGAAAGGCATACAGGATTTGTGTTGGGTCAAATTAAAATACATTGCCTTTTCAGATGTCATACCATGAGATCATGTTTGAGAAGGTCAGATCTAAGAATGTTTTTCTTATGATTGTTTATGCATGCATGCCCCTCTAGGAGTAGCTGTCACTGAATATGTGTGCACAGTTAAGTTATTTGCTGTCTGTGTGTTGTGGGCATTTTTCTTCTGCCATCCTTATATAACCACCAAACCATCTGGCTCCTCTGTATATATAGCTTGGTCACTGATGCCCTGCATAATTATCTACATTGTGTGTGTGTGTGAAGTCTTTGTCAGAGCTGAAGTATTGAAACAATATTAAAACACAGATAGGGGCTTGCTTTAACACACACACACACACACACCCACACACACACACACACACACACACACACACACACACACACACACACACACACACACACACACACACACACACACACAGCATAATTAATATGTGGTGATTTAAAAACTTTTCAAATTTAAATATTTTCAGTTATCTACCCCTTCAGCTGTACTAAACAATCCTAAAAACATTTTAAGAAAATGTTCACGATCTTACACCTTGAATGAGAAAATTTGACAAAATTTTTTTTTGTAATTTGTAAGTGTAATGATAATTTATTTGTTAATTAATTATCTCCCACTTAATCCTATATTAGGGTCGCAGGTTGGGTAAAATAAAGTAATATAAATAAATGAAGTAAAATAAAATAAACTAAAGATCTTAGAAAGGGAATTTTGTTTGCCAAATGGATGTGTTACCAATGAATAAATTTGAGTCCTTGGTTTACTTATCCATTATTATCCTGATGGGGGGAGAGCAATGAACATTTTGGACTCTCTGCAGATACACCCAGGACAGGAAACCAACCTATCGCAAGCAAACACTCACGGACACACACTATAGACACACACCTTTGAACCTGGATCCCGAGCGCTGAAGGCCGGACGTGCTTACCATTAAGCCTAAATAATCATGTTAAATAATTTAGAAATAAAAATGTGAACCACATAAATTGGTTACTAAGTGTTTAGCATAAAAGTCCTGGTAATAATTGAATTATTTTAGAATAAAGCAATAAGGTATGAGAGTGTGCTTTATCATGAATAAATCACAGGAAACCGGTATTGCTAGGCACAAAGCAAAGCAGAGTACAGTTACACTTGTGATTTATCTATATACAGTGCAGGCCAAAAGTTTGGACACACTTTTTTGTATTTTCACGAGTACATTGTATATTCTCACTAAAGGCATTAAAACTATGAATGAACACATAAGGAGTGTGTACTTAACAAACAAACTAATTAACCCTTATAGGCACACCTGAAAACTATTTCAGGTGACTACCTCTTAAAGCTCATTGAGAGAATACCAAGAGTGTGCAAAGCAGTAAAAAAAAAAAAAACATTAAATGAGAAGGTGTGTCTAAACTTTTGGCCCGTACTGTATATACAAAATTAAGTCCTTGTACCATGGGATACGCATGACTGAGCCCCAACCCCCTTTTACCTTTGTTTTCTAACATGGCAGCTGCTTTACAATTATTTCATGGTACCAACAATTTGTGATACGAATTCCTGCATCAGGTAACTGTTTCTGTTAGTCAAATATTTCTGGAAAAATGTCCTCGACAAAATTATTGCTCCAAAACTTTGCAACAACAATTGTAACTTAACATTTGCCAACATTCAAATACCATTTGAGATGTGCTATTTGTTGTTTTCAATCATAGTTTTTTAGTCTGCTCAACAATGCACTGACCAACTACATAAATGTTTTTAGAGGCAGAAATACGATCAACGACGGTATACTATGTGTTAATTATGCGCCGAATTCTATATGCTGCGAGTCGGTTAGTTTATATTAATGCCCAACTCAGGAGTCTTGTTGCTTTATAAAACGGTTACAAACTATAATAAAAAAAGGTTTGATTCAATAATGTGTTTATTGAAAGCAAAATCTTTAATGAATCTACATTACCTTCAGTGATGTAATCTCATTTTTTAGGTGAAAACTGACCCTAAGTAACAGGATTACGGTTTCGCCAACAATCAAAAACTGCTATTTAGTGGGTAAATTAACACAATTTATAAAAAAAAAAAACATCAGAAAAATAATGTATTGTATATCACACATTGATCTGAATGTGTGCATTATTGTCAATAATGTCATGAATGGACAAATGGCTTAACCAATCAGATTTATGGACCGAAATTACCCGTTTTAAAATCCCAAATAACAGCTGAATAGTGATATATTTTCTATATGATTCTGTGAGTGCAAATAATCTTCTCTGTTAAGATGGTAGATGTCTGTATGGATGACTTTTAGGATGCCCCTACAACTTAATTTAAAATTTTAATTAAAAACATCTGGTACATATTATTTAAGTTTCTCACTCTACTGCATTAACCAGTATTTTTTTTTTCACTGACAGACCAGTGGTTGGTACTTCTTGCTTGAAGAGGAACTTGGAAGAACCAAACATCTGCGACTGGATCCAGTGCACCGAACAAACACATTTGGTATGTGCGGTAACTGTGTGCAGGAGTGCCTGGTCTTAAGCTGTATCCTAGTAGAAAAGGGAGGGGCAAGACATGCAGGTCACCATGGGGGAAGCCAGGGATTAAAGGGAGCGTTACAGATTATGAGAGAGAGGGAGAAGCCTGAATGTGCCACACTAACGTCAGAAGCGAGTGCACACGTCGAATAGCTCGCACTCTCTGTTTTTGGAGTTATTTTGAGCTCATATCTGAAACTCATGGATGCATGAATGTCCTCCTGCACACACTGTTGCCAAGAATGAAGCCCTCAAAATTAAACTAGGTGAGTGGTGTCTCTTTATTTACAATATGAAGCAGTAATGCTGTGATGTGGCACAAGTGACATTTTAACCATAAATGATGTGTCTCAATTTAAAGTAGTTGTCTGACATTTGTAAAGTTGGAACAAAGTGCCACAGTTGAAAGTAGTACCAATACAACGATTTAAGTGAAAAGAAATACACCATATGCTGGATCAACTCAAAAGAAAATGGACTCAGTATCGTCCATTATTATGTATGTTGATAATTCATTAAGCAGTTGGTCAGTTTTTAAGCACTAAGACTTGTAACATTGTAACATTTAGCATATTGTGGTAACAAAAAATAAGTCAAGTATTTGGACTTTGTGGTGGCCTTTTCATGTGTAAAAATAATTTATGTTGCTTGACCATGCATTAATTTTATTCTAATGAATTTTGACTTTGTTGCCATGGAATATATACCTGACATCAGGCAAGCAAAAATAATCTGATAAATAATTCAGTATAATAAAGCTTATAACTTACCTTATGGTACAGCCATCAATGTTGCTGAGCCTTGACCTGACCAAATAATTCAATTTCCCATTATAACACTAAAAAATCACATTTTTCTTTATACAATATTAAGAAGTATTGATGTCAGTCGTTTGAAACAATTACTTATTTATGTACAGACTAGGCTTCAATTCTTTAGTTTTCCCTTTTATTTCCCTTTGTATGTTATGTATGTTTAGATTTAACATTGATTTAATTAATGTGTTTCACGAAGATGTGAACGGGTTCCTATTTTATTTTAATGAAGTGTTTAAGCTTCCAAATCTGGATAAAGCTCGGGCTATGTTTTTGAAAAAGGTCAATTAAAATGAAGTCTAAACATTTGGGAAATTAATTTTTTTGTTAAAGATACAGTTTGTAACAAGTGTCATATATTTTTGTCATATTTTTGTTTTAGCGGCCCAGTATTTAGTAAAATGATAATGATGTTAATCCAGCCTCATGGTCCACCTTATAAAGTTGGCTTCACTTCTGTGTGGTGACTGTTACTGTTTTGGTTGTGGTGGCATGAGACTTATACCCACTATAAATATTAAATTAGAAATATTTGAAATTAATACATGATTGAGATATATGTGTTTTCATGCCAATGATATTATTCAGAAAACATTTTTAGCTTCTGAAAGTTGTGCTAGCTGGAGAGGTAAAAATAAAGGGGTAAAATACGGGGTGCATTTATCAGTGGTTTGTGGTAGCTCAATGGTTAGTGTTGGTCTAGCAATACAAGGGTTGTGGGTTCAAAGCCTAAGTCCACAAATTACCATTGGTCCATGAACAAGGCCCTTAACCCTTATTGTTCTGAGAATTCTGTATGTAAACCTGTGTTCTGACTCAAACCATGAAGTTGAGATACTTGGATAAAAACATCTGCTAAATGACAAAAATATAAATGGGTTTAGTTTTAAAATCCTCTCTTATCTTTAAATTTTATTTTTTAATTTAAAATTATTCGAAAACTATAATACAGAATTTTAAAGTTTTGGTAACTTTGTAAATTCACCATATGGGGTTTATTAAAAAAAAAAATAATAATAACATAAGGACAGGGCGTCATGATGGCTAAGTGGTTAGCACGTTTGCCTTTAAGCTCAGGGGTTTGCCGGTTTAAATGGGTGGAGATTCCATATTCTCCCCTTGTCTGTGTGGGTTTCCTCTGGGTTTTCCGGTTTCCTCCCATAGTCAAAAAACATGTATTCAAGGTAAATTGAATGCTCTAAATTGCTCCGTATAATGGGTGTATGTGTGTGTGGCTGTGTGAGTGAGTGTGTGGCCAGGGATGGATTGGCGCCCTGTCCTGGGTTTATCTTCCCAGTGCCCAAGGTTTTGTTGCCTGGATGGAAATGGGGAACCCCACCGCGACGCCAATAGACGTAAATGAAAGATACTAATGCACATGAGAACACAAATGTATTAATTTGATGTCACATAGAAAAATGCAAAAATACAAACTTTTTTTTTACTTTGATTTGACTAATTTTACTTTATTATAAATTTTATATTTGTTTACAATTAAATGATGTACTTTTCAAATTAGAAATCAATTTAAAAAGAATTAAAACCAAAATGCCCTTTAATTAGTGTTTAGGACAACTGGGGTGCTCAGAGCCCCTTTAGAGAGCCACTGCTTTAGCTATTCTGGTGCTTTTATAGTGTACCCTCTGGTGTTAAGCTGACAGAACTACATTACAGTAGATGGAATGACAATTAAAATATGTGATAAATATTTTACACTGTCACTGTGGTAACACAGATACAATACTTTGCTTACAAACATGAACAATTTCAACTCAAACATCAAAATGATACTGCAGATAATGCCTTCTGCAATTATGAATATCATATCAAATATCAGTGTTGAGTTTAGAATTTTTTTTTAATACAAACCAGCATAATTAATTCACAAATGGTTAGCTCAGAGACCTGTTATACAAATTGTGCCCCAGCAACAAAAAATGTAAATGTCTATGCAGTGTCAGTAGTCATTTAGCAGATGCTTTTATCCAAAGCAACTTACAAATGAGAGAACAACACAAGTCGGTGGTTAAGTTGAAACCAGTAACACTGTTGTATTATTAACCTGATCATTATTTAATCTGGATTTAATGCATACAATTTATTTATAGTTATTTAATTTAATTTTTGAGTTGCATGTACAGTATGTCTTGTGTGTCATTACATGTACTAGTATGTAATATTAAAAGCGTTAGTTTACAAAAAAAACAACAACTCTATTAATTTAATAAAGCAGTTTTTACATCAATATCAAAGTCACAAAACCACTAGAGTTAAAGCAAACTGTATTGTAAGTAGTGGTAGGTGGTCAGGAAGATGACCAGAACTGCTAGTTTTGCAGCAATTTTCTCTTAACGTTTTTCTGAGCTTTCTAATTAAAACCAAAACTAACTAGTTATGATTACAAAATCTCTTTTAGAAGTCTGAACCTCAGGAATAGTGTCACCAAACTTTCACAATGCAAATCTATTTTGCTTACTGAACTGGCACATTGTAGTAAGCAATAATGTTTTAATGAAGCAATGAGGTACGAGCTCACTATTTATACTGTTCTGAATTTCCATTTATGGTACATGCTTTAATATAAGCAGCCAACCTGCAGCGTAGCATACGCTGCATAATTGAGCCCTTCCCCAGTATAACGTTGTGGGTCTTATATTTGTCTCACTACCATAAACTGGAAGTATTCATGTAGTCAGCGTATTTTTAAGCACACTGCCGTGACTGAAAACCATGGATAGCACATCTCCGAAGGATTCTCAATGTAGGCAAACAAAGGTTACACCCATGTTGCGAATTTCGAGACCAACAGTTTTGACTATGACATTTTCCCAGAAATATGTGACATAGAAAGTTACCTGATGCAGGAGTTTTTATAACATTATAGGAATTGTTTCCATTGAATACATGTAAAACAGTGACCATCTTAGAAAATAAAGTGAAAAAGGAGGGTGGGGCTCCATTGTGTGTATCTCATGGTTCGGCAGTAAAAAAAAGCGGGTAGGGCTCCGTTATGTGTAGCCCATAGTTCGCTGACATAATAATTTATATAATTTATGTTTAAATGTGAGAAGTGTGCATTATTGTCAATAATGTATCGGCAGGACAAACGGTTCAGCCAATTAGGTTTAAGGTCCAGAACTACCAGTTTTATAATGATTGATAAAATTTGAAACAGAAAATCTATCTTCCTTTCAGTCATTATCTTCCTCTACAAGTGTTGCGGTGGAATTCCCCATGCCCATCCAGGGGAGAATGTTTTGGGCGCAGATACATCCAGGACAGCACTTACTCATACAGCTACACACAAGAACACACACCATATGGGGCAATTTAGAGCATACAATTTACCTTGAATCCAGGTTTTTGGACTGTGTGACAAAAAACGGAGAACCCGGAGAAAACCCACGCGCACATGGTGAGAACATGGAAACTCCACCCAGATTGGGATTTGAACCGGGATTCCCCAGAGCTGTGAATAAGTTATGTTCTATAAAATTAGTTTCACTGTATGCATAATTATATTTCTTTTACACATTACCACAATTTTTGACAGTGAAACAAAGAGCCCAGTGTCCAGGAATAATATAACATTTGACTTGGTTATTTCCAAATGTTGTTTAAATTTAAAGCTATGTAATATGTTTAGTCAGTGTTAAAAATTGCTTTAATCTTGTTGGTTTATTAAAAAGGTTGGTACTACTAAAAAGCCCTTGAGGAACACCATTAAAAAAATAGTATTACTTACACTTTAAGTGGAATAAGGAAATTTGGTACACATTGAGACAATCAAATTGGAAACTGCATTATTTAGAAACATGATTTCAGAAGTAGTTTAGCCTTTGGGATATAGGTTAAAAAACTGCAGAGACATAATGTGATTATGCTTGTCCAACTTGGCAGCTCCCTAATGTTACAGCCTTCAGCTACAACGGTAAAGTTGTGCTCATTTTTGTGTGGGCATGTATTTACATAAAAATTTCTTTGCCTTGTAGATCATAATAAGAATACAGACACTGACTTGTCTTTGCCTGATCAAAAATGAGTATTTTAGTCCATGTTTTTAATGGGCTGATTTATGGCACCTGCATTTAAAACCACATATTTAAAGTGGGTTTACTGGACCTGCCAGAGGCACTTGTCTTCCTGGATATGACAGGGTAAATGCAGATGCTGCACATATTTATTAAATGCTAGAACTGCAAAGAACCGCCTAAAGTTTCTTTAGGCTAGTGGCTAGATTTAAAGCCTGGAGATTACTTAAATCAACTAAAGTTTTTTTTCCAGCTGCTGCAGTATGCATAAATTTATGTTATTGGATACAGAATCTTAATAAATATTTAATGCTTTCATTTTCAGTAAACACTCATCCATAATGTAATCGCTGAACATCTGGGGAACACTGGGGAAAAAACTGTTCTTATTCAGAATCTAGTGTATTCAATCAACAACTGTGTTTTAAATTCAAGTTCAAGTAATTTATTTATATAGCGCTTCTAACAACAGTGTGTCGTCACAAAGCAGCTATACAGAGTTCAAAGCCTAAACCCCCAAATAGCAAGCTGAAGCGACAGTGGCAAGAAAAAACTCCCTGCAATGATGCCATTCTAGGAAGAAACCTTAGGAGGACCAAGGCTCAGTGGGGTACTCATCCTCCTTGAGCGGCCAGGCAGTATCAGAGTAGAGTCCATATTAAACAATAGAAACAATTATATAACTATGAGTCCATCCTCCAGGACTGCAACGCCGGCAGTCCAACAGAAGTCCATGTTCCCTTCCACAATGGTCGCATCCGCAGTGCCACAGACAAGGAGATGGGGACACCTCAAGACAACACCTCAGAAAAACAGACAAGACACACAGTTGGAGCTAATAAAGTACCAAAAATCTGTAACTAATGAAGTATGAGGACTATCCCAGTACTCATAGAGAAAATTATAGGTAAACCTGTAAGATAAGTTAATAGTTCATTGCAGGGCAGGAACACAGATGAACATACTCATGCATACATTAACAGTTAACTGCAAATTACTATCTCCAGTTTGTGGGCTGTAAGAAAAATGAGTTTCCAAAATTCGAAGACTAATGGTGGTCTAAAGAAGCGCAACATTTTTAAATCATTCTAGCTGACCTGCAGCATAGCAAATGCCGCATAATTAGCCCTTCCATAGTATAACATTGCCGGTCCTATTTCTGCATCGCCACCATAAACTCCAGAAGTATTCAGCATATGTAGTCAGCATATTGTTGAGCAGACTGTATAACTATGCTTCCATGACTAAGACCAACGGTTAATGCGTCTTTGAGAGTATCCAAACGTTGGCAAATGAAGAGAGCAACAGTGACATTTTTTCAGAAATATGCAACTCTTAGAAACAAACAGTTACCTGATGCAGACATTTGTATGACATTGAAGAAGTTGTTGCTTCATTTGAAGCGGTGGCCAGTTTAAGAAAATGGGGAAAGTGGTGCTGCGTTGTGCAAATCCCATGGTTCGCAGGGAAAAGGGGAAAGGGGGAGGGGGTGAGATTTCATTGTGCGTATCCCATGTTTCGGGGACCTTACATATATACATTTTATATTTTTTCTAATTTAATATAATTGCATGTTCATTAAGCTTTAATTGGACTTCCACAGCTGTCCTAAAAGAGTTGTAAGCTGGTGTGCAATTTCCATGTCATAAACCTTCCATGTATGTGGCTTAAAAAGATTAAACACGTCTTCCCTAATGGAATGCAAATATTACATACGATTGTAAATGAGTGTGAATAGTAATTAAATTGTATTTATAAAGCATTTTAGAAAGTAAAATAATGTGTCCACATATTTGGTGAAACAGAGCAGTTGCTCACATTTGTTAAAGAAACTTGTCTATACACAAATTCCTGGTCACAAAACGGGGTTGACAAAACCATTCCTTATTTAGATCTTTAACTATATTTACATACCATGTAGGCAACATCTTTGTTTATCTTACACTTGAGACTCAAAATGAACAAGAGTGAATCCCTATCCGGGAATCCCTATCCGGGTGGAGTTTTCATGTTCTCCTTGTGTCCGTGTGGGATTTCTCTTCGGCTGCCTCCCTCAATCCAAAAACATGAATTCAGGGTGAATTGGTTGCATTCCTTTGTTCTATTTAAATTGCCCCTATATGGTGTGAGTGTCTGTCAGTGTGTGCCCAGCAATGGATTTTTGTGCTGTCCTGAATGTATCTGCCCAGTGCCCAAAACGCTTTCCCCTCGATGGGCATGGGAAACCCACTCGCGACCCTATTCCCTAGTATAGGTTTAAGTAAGATGATGAGACGTGTAAGACAAATATTTAAGGTAAAAAATTGTTTACAGTATAACATTAATATGCAATGTTTAAATGTAGCTCATTCTGCAATATAAAATTAATAACATAGTTTTAATTGTATGATGTATGCATCATGAACTTAATGATAATATACTGTTTAATTTTTCTCATAGCAGTTTGTTTTATGAGTTTAATACTCATGGGTGCATCACAGTCTGTGTAACCCCTGTCATGTCTCCGGCGTCAACACGCAGAATGACGCGTGATGCGTCTCCTAAGTTTTAGTGTTTTCAGGCACCATTCATTTCCGGCAGCCGAGACACACCCTTTTCAGAGGGTATTTAAGGGCATGGAGTGTCACGGCGGGTGTGTTGGTACGTGTCTCTAATGTTTGTGTTATCGCATG